>JAFLJL010018709.1:136011-241011 GCA_018398815.1 Conus ventricosus | reverse complement strand
ATCTTTCAAACGGAACGATAGGGCCTATCAGTTCTAGTTTAGACCGTCCGTACACATTGCCTTGTGTTGGCTTAGCCAATCGACAGGGTAGACGCCTCTTTGTCACGTGACTTGGCACGACGGCTGAGCGTGGCGCAACCTTGCCCAGTCGATGATCTACAGAAAGTGGCCGTCTGCGGTTTTCCTCAGACAAAATAAATAAAATAATGGTTTCCCCTTTTTCTATTAACTGCGGACCCAACGTCAGTTTGTAGTTGTAGTTTACTCTTGAGCTAACTGAAAAGCAGGGGATTCGCTAGAATTGTAGAAAGCTAAATCTTGCCGGGGATGATGCGCAACTTCTATTTACAAGATCTTGCAATTACTTCCATTTCGCTCATCGCGGTTTTTATATGTCTTCTTCTTCTTCCAGATGGGGATGTTTAACCTCCCCCGTGCTCACAGTCTTCAAGTAGACTATTCTGGCACACAGGTTGCATGCATTGTGTATTTTCGTGTAGCTGGTACTCCCCCGTCTTAGGACATGAGCTCGGGATCTTTAGAGCCCGTGTATGATCTTTAGTGCATGTGACACAGACGACTATATGGAACGACTATATGGGGGATGGAGTCAAAACCAATGTTAACTCCGAGGGAAAAATCCCCTATACCGAAATTCGAACCCGCAACCCAGGATCACGAGTCCGGCGCTCTACCAACTGAGCTATCGGCCCCCCGAAAAATTTTGAGTGTCGGAGCCAGAAGAATTTAGCAGTGAGTTTTTATATCAAGGCAAAAATAGTGAAAGTTTATTTTGTAGGATTAATTTTAAGAATAAGAGACCTGTCATTGTTGGATCAGTTTACAGACCTCCAGACTCAGATGAAAATGTATGTTTGTCTATTTGCAGAGACATTTCTAACATTGTTTTGGCCAATAGGAAGGCAATATTATGGATTGGTGGAGACTTTAATTTACCAGATATTGTTTGGGGGTGGAAGATGCCATACTTGGTAATCAATACAGTAAAATATTAATACTCAGTTTTTTGATGCCACCAAGACCTTGGATTAGTACAGTCAGTTGAATCACCAACTCGTGGTAAGGCATTCCTGGATTTATTTTTTACCAATTGTCCAGGCGCTTTAGGCAATCAGGAATTAATTGCAGGCCTGGGTGATCATGACATAGTTCTTTTTAGAGAGTAATTTTCAACCCTTTCGAAGAAAACCCCCTAAACGTCCCATCAGACTCTGGAACCAAGCAGATTTACCAAAATTGCGCAGGGATACTCATAATTTCAGTCGTCTTTTTTTGAGGTCCCATAGTGTTAAAGATAATGTCAGTGATCTTTGGAAGTGTATAAAAACTAATTTGGAATTTATTATGGATGACAACATACCTACTAAAATAACTTCAAGCAAGAACCACCAGCCATGGATTACTACTAAAAACTAAACGTTTGTTTGAGAAGGAAACATCGTTTCTTTAAGAAATTGAAACTACATCCTAATTCAGAAAGATACTGGTTAGGTATAAACATATTAAGAGAAGGTGTCAGAGAGAATGTAGACTTGCTCTTTCCCAATTATGTTAATTCGATGATTTCGGAAGGTGATCATCAAAACAAGAAATTATGGTCTTACATAAGGAGTAAGAGACAGGACAACATTGGGATTCCAGACCTGAGAAATAACCAGAATAACCTAATACAGGACCCTGAAGGGAAAGCAAACTTACTAAACAAGCAGTTTTGTTCAGTTTTCTCAAATCCCAAACTTTAATTAACGTTAGACTAAAGGATGATGATAAACTCCCTGAAATGCAAAACATCAAAGTAAACAAAGCAGGAGTATTTAAGTTACTGACCAATATCAATGAAAACAAAGCTACTGGTCCCGATGGCGTTCCTGGCAAGCTCTTAAAATTATGTGCCAATGAATTGAGTGAGGTATACCAATTACTTTACCAAGCTTCACTGGACCAGGGAGTAAATCCCTGATGAGTGGCGAGATGCGAGCATTGTTCCCTTATTTAAAAAGGGTGACAAAACAAAGAGGGGAATTATAGACCTGTATCTCTTTACATCCATATCAGCTAAATTACTTGAACACATAATATATAGTAGCATAATGGACCATTTTGACAAATATGATTTCTTAAATAACGCCCAGCATGGTTTTAGACAGCGAAGGAGTTGTGAGACTCAACTTATAACAACTCTCAATGATTTTAGTAACTGTCTTAACACAGACAGCAAATAGATGCAATTTTATTTGATTTTCTAAAGCCTTTGATAAGGTTGACCATGAGGGCCTGCTGCTTAAATTAGAACACATTGGCATTGGCGGTTCTTTGCTAAAATGGGCTAGATCATTCCTCGTTGGGAGAACGCAGAAAGTTGTTGTGGAAGGGTCGTCATCCATTGTAAACAGTCTTGTCAGGTGTACCACAGGGAACTGTTCTGGGGCCCTTGTTTTCTTAATTTATATAAATGACATAAGTAGAAATCTCTCTCTGGAACTACTATAAGGCTTTTGCAGATGACAGTTTAGTATATAGAACAATCAGAAGCAAGAATGATACACGCATTCTACAAGAAGATCTAAACGCTTTACAAGAGTGGGAAAGAACTTGGAAATGGAATTTATCCTCAAAAGTGCCAAGTGTTGCGTATATGTAACAAACGCTCACTAATTAGATCAGATTATTCTATCCATAATACTATTCTTAAAGAAACTAATGCTGCAAAATATTTAGGCGTGATTATAGATAGTCGTCTCAAATGGGGAAAGAACATTACAATTTAGTATGTAAGAAAGCAAATAACATCTTAGCTTTCTTACACAGGAATATCAATGACTGCCCCCAAAAGGTTAAAGACGACTGCTACAAAACACTGGTTAGACCAGTACTGGAATATGGTTGCTCAGTTTGGGATCCTTACCATCTAAAGGACATTGATAACCTTGAAAAGATTCAGAAGAGGAGCAGCACGGTTCGTAACAGGGAACCACATCAGAGAAAAGGGGAATACTAGGAAGAACATGAGGAAATTAGAATGGAAACCCCTTTGAAGAGAGAAGAGCTTTTATTAAACTTAACACCTTTTTCAAAGGCAGAGCTAAAGTAATTGATATTCCAATGGAACAACTAGTATTTAATAAAAGTAGCACCAGGAGTGGCGGTCAGTGTTATACCATTACCTGCATCAAATATTGACAGCCACTTACATTCTTTTATCCCAGTTCTGTACGGCTGTGGAACTCACTGCCGGGTGCCATCAAGATTGCCACAAATGCAATCTCTTTTAAAAAACAAATTGATACAAACAGTTTTGAGATTGCATATTGATGTTTTTCTATTTTTTTACTTCCCAGATATTTTACTGTTAACTGGGCCTGTATTTGGCCATTGCTTTAACTTCTTGAATATCGATGTGCGACCCCTTGTTGCCAAATTTGCTCCAGGGGCCAACAGTCTGAGTCGCACTATTTTATGTTATTTTATTTTACTTTTTAACATGCGCGCTGGTGACCTACTCGTTTTTGAGTGAACCAGTATTTTAGGAAGAAGAAGAGAAGAAGAAGAGATAATTCCCTGATACTAGGCTAGTGATAGACGAGACATTTTATATAAGTAGGCTACTTCTCATCTTATGATCTAGTTGCGTTGAATCGGTGAGTCCTTTGAAAGCACGTACTACTATTACAGTATTAGGCAAGCTCAGTGGTAGCATGGAACAGCTCATTTGCACTTTTGCCAGCAATGAAATGACACTAGGCCCATCTGCTGAAGCACTTGCAAGCAGTTTTTTTTTAAATGACTTTTGAGTTGAAGGGCCTCACCAGAATGAAGGAAAAAGAAGAAAACGAAAAAGCATGTGACAGTATTTTCAGGTTCAGGTGACAATCGCTTTTGCCATTTTAGCCAGAATGGCTTTACATGTCCCTTCTGTGTGTTGTGTTTGGGCTTTGTAAGGACAGGTCTTAAAGTACACTTTAAAGTCTTTATTTGTCATAAACAAAGGAAATAGTCTTCAATATTTTTTACTAGAGCTTTGAAAAGATTAATATTTTGTGCATGTTTAATGTTAGGGGCTAGTTTAATCCAAAGATTTGTTACTATGTTACTAATAGAAAATTTTCCGCACCACACTTAGTTTTTATCTTTTTTTTTTTGGTTTTGCTTTTTTTGTGTAGGCTAGTGAGTAGGTAAGTTAGGGGTGGGGGGTGTCACTTTGTGGTATGAATGTGTGTAATCTCATGTTTATGAAAAGGAATTAGAATAGGTTTTTTTCCTTTTTTTTCCAGCAGATCCGCCGTTTATCGTCTCATAATAATCAGCCTGTTGATTGTGGAGACTCAACGGAAGAAGAAGTGTGACAATATTCATGATAGAATTTATCCACACTATTTCTGGTAGTATTTATTAATTCTTGATGCAGTAAAGAAATTTGAAATAGGAAGTTGTCAATTCAATTTAAGTATTTTATAGATCAAATCGCCCCTCCTCGTCTTGTTTTTAGGGTAGGCAGTCCAAGAGCTTTTAACTACCTTTATGGGGGAAAATTATGTAGGCCTACACTCTTTACAAGCTTTGTTGCTCTTCTTTGTACTCTCCAAGGCAGCAGACTGCCTCTTTAATGGATGATACCAAATTGTATTGCCATAATCCAAACGTGGTGTAGGCTAACGAAAACCTTATAATTATATAGTTTTGTAAAGATATCTTTTATGTGAATAAAAGTACCTTGAATTATGCCAATCATTTTGTTAGCTTTATTTATAGAGTTCTGAATATGCTTATCGAATACTAGGCCAGAATCTAAAATGACACCAAGATCTTTTTCACAATCACATGTTGAAATATCTGCTTGATCGCCAGTATTACTGTTAAGCATTGTATATTGGTATTTCGGGTTCTTACGTCCAACATGCTACAATACATGTTGCACTTGGCTGCATTGAAGTGCAAGTTCCACTGGTAGACCATTCGGATTAATTATCAATATCATTTTGTAATGTATTATGATTACGAGTTGTAAATTTTTGTATCGTCTGCAAATACTTTCAGAAGAGTCTGACAAATCATTTATAAATATGTGAATAAAATGGGACCAGAATACTCCTTGTGGTTTTACCACTTAGAACTTCGTAAATCTGAATATGAATTTCCTACTCTGACTCCTTTCTTTCTTTTAGGTAAAAAAAAAACCCTTATCCATGTGTGCACTCTACCTGTAATTCCATATGCTGATAATTTTCACGATTGATTGATTACTTGCTTGTTTGTTTTTTTATGAGAGTTGCGTCTTTAAATTCTTTTTTCACTGGAGTTGCCTCACTTCAACATCCTTGTTAGCACAATATCTTAGTACTGTAACTTCACAAGATTGCAAGCAAACATCCCATTAATTGCAGTAATAGTTACAAATTCAGTGTTAATTCATAACATGGCAATTCAGTGCAGATCCCAAATGTTAATCCAAACAAAACATTTCTATATATAATTAATTTCAGGTATTGAGTGCGTCTTACCAATAAACACCATTTCACATTATTGTACATACTTGAACATGACACATTGACAGTGTATGTGATTCATCAACTTGAAACATTCACAGCACAGTAGTTCTTCGAATGAGGAATCTTGAAACACACAGCAATTCTAGTTGCACACTGAGATATACTCTTGTGTTGCAAAAATCATTCTCTTGAATTTCTCCTGTGAAATCTGGTTGCAGGTTTTGTCATCACATCAACCAACATTTCTGCAGTATGTTTTTTGTGTGAACATTTTATTAACTTTTTGGAAATGTTTTACACAGTAAAGAAAAACAATAGAAAAAAGGGTGAAAAAAAAACCAACATCATCTTCCTTCCTCCCTCCCCCTCCCACCCTGAGCAAACACCCACCCACTCCTCCCTCCCTCCCCATCCCCCTTCACCTCATCAAGCTCTTGACAACATGTTGATTAAACATTGCTTACAGTATAGATCTATAACAACATGTTGATTAAACATTGCTTACACATGTATCTTTTGACATGGTTACAATGTGATATACATAAAGTATTCTATAAAAACATGCATATTACGATTACATTAGATTTAAAGTATATGTGTTTCGCCTAAATCGTGTAATTGCCGATTTCATGTAATAGGCAAAGTTTTGCCGATTTCATGAACTAGGCAAGCGAAATGCCTAGTTCATGAAATCGGCAAAACACCTGCCTATTTCATGAACTAGGCAAAACGTAACTGCTGATTACATGAACTCGGCAAAATGCAAATTCTCAGTTAAACTCTCATGATGCATTTTGCCGATTTCATGAAATAGGCAAGGAAGACACCAAGGACTGCTCTTAAGGCGGCCCTCCGGGGGTTGCAAAACCCTTGCCCTGGTCGGAGGGCTTGCATGGTCCCGTGATCTTTTAGGCTTTGCTGACGGGGGGCATCAATACTCAGCTAGATGGTTAGTTGTTATGAACGCTTCTAGGCCTGTATAGCCAAGTTGCTGACTGGCCAAGCATTACGTGGTAGGAATTGATGCCCTGGTAGGGTCTCCCATGTCAGAAAGGTTAGGAGTGAGGGCCCAGACAAATAGTAACCCCTTTTTCCTATTCTGTCTTGTTTTGCCTTCCTTATTTGCCCTTTTCTTCTTCGTCTCCCTTCAAGTTTTCTTTTACACACTACTTTTCTCTCTGTGGTCTCCTTAAGATCCGCCGCGTTTGCCGTGCGGTTGCCGACTGTGACGGAGGGGGATGAGATCCTGGTGATGAGAGGGCAGCGCTCTCAACACATCACTTTGGCTCGGACTCTCCTAAGACAGGAAGTACACTTTGGCCAGGGTGTACTAATCGGCTCCCCCTTTTTGGGGGGGGTCAAGGACAGACAGCTTTCCCTGCTGCCAAGGAAACTGCAGTGCTCAGCTCTCTGTCCCAGGGAGTTGAGGCATGATCAGGGGCGATAAGGTGGTTGTTTCTGTTTGTAGTATATTCTCCCGAAGCCTGATGGGGTCAAGACATTGGGTTCTTGGCCTTGGCCCTTTGTTTGGAACTCAGGTGGGTGGGTAAGGGAGAGATGATCACAAAAACTAAATTTGACTTCATTAAAAAACTACCCCCCCAAAGGAAGAGCGAAGGCAGTATCCCCTATTTCAGGGGATTAGAAACAGATAGTGATTCATGGGGACAGTGATGTAAGACAGAGGAAAGGTTTCTGGTGTTCCTGGCTCGTGGTGGAAGGGCCAGTGCAGGAAAGGACCCCTTTCAGCTCCTGAGCCTTTTGCTGTCCAAATGGCTTTCATGGTATTGAGGTGAACCTAGGTCCATTTAAATCGGTGGAGGAAATGGTCGTTTCTTCTTCAATGTCGATCTACAGAAGCAATCCGAACAGCTGCAGAAGGCAAAAAGCTTGTGATAGGGAGATCAGGGTGACTCCCATAAGCAATTAAAATTCATCAAAGGTGTGATTTGATGCAGAGATCTGGCGGGTGTTTCAGAGGCGGAATAAAAACGTGGAGCTGAGCGTCCCAGGGGGTGACGAGGTGCGGCAGGGTGACTGGTTTAAAGAAGGGTTTCAGTAAGATGGGGCCACCATATCCTCTTTTGACCTTCTGCAACACTGTGCTGCTTCCGTCCGTCATCAAGGTTGGTTACAAAAGTTCATGTTCAGTATATGTGCCGTCCACATTGAGGTGACTTCAGGTGCCAGTATTTTGCATGTCATGGAACGATGTTCAGGGCAGGAGGTATGCGGTGTTGCTGCAAGGAAACCAGGTGGGCGTGTCAAGATCGTCGGCACATTGTGCTAACTGCGTGGCGACCATCCCTCCTCTTCAAGAAAACTGTCTCTTTGGATTCAGGAATCCGCAATTCAAAGCTATTGACTGAAAAGAAAATTTCCTTTTTTGAAGGCCCGCAAGCAGGTTGTGGGGCTGTCAGACGCCGACAGCCTCTTCTTTGCTTCGGCTGTACGGAAGTTCCCACAGTTTCCACTGATCAGTCTGCGTCAGACTGATGACTTTACGTTTTCGAATAGTACACTGCAAGTCGACACTGTCAACTCTGGTGGAAGAAGGTCTCCACCACCTCTCAACCAAAATGATTGCCACTGGTGGGGAGGCAAAAAATCCGCCACCCCTCAGTTGCCAGCAGGTCTACAAAACTTCTGCTGCTGGGCAGATTAAAAAACCAGCAGTTCCCCTCGAATCCTTTGTCCAGTGCCGTGCGGGCTGGGAGTTCCACCCAGTGTGGAGATGGTGGAGATGAGGAAAAACCATCACCAATCTCCCAAATCCTGACTCACCCTTCTCCAAACTCCAGGCTTTGTCACCTGCGGGCATGTCTGCCAGCTGGTCCAAGACCCAACAAAGTCCAGTGAAAACTAACGTAATAAATCGCTCATTAGAAGCGGACGTTGAGGAGGAGATGTAACTGATTTCTCTCCTTTTCGCCTCTGCACCATGGATAGTTATCATATTCCATTGGTATTATGTTTGGATTATTAAATTCCTACTTTGAGGAGCTTCAGCTTCTGTGTCAGTCTATAAACTTCTGTCGTGGCTCTTCAGGAAACTCAAATTCAAAGCAGAAGACCTTTACTCTTTTGCTTTATATTCTTCAACCTGCAACAACCAATCATCGTTGGGACTTGTCGGGCGGTTTGTTGCCCTTCTCCTTCATAAAAACTTTGTTGTAATAGTCCGTCGTTGCTGTCTACCTCCTTCAAGCTGGAGTGCGAGAGTCACTCTCCACAAGACGGTAAAACAATATGTTATATTTTATTTACATCCTTCAGTCCCGGTTTTGTCGTCAGGACTTGTCAGTCTGTGATAAGTGTACTTCCTCGTCTTTTTTGCTGTTGGGTGATGTAACGGTCAAACCTCTTTGGGGTAGTTCCGGTACGTTCATAAGAAGGTCTGTGCTGAGGATGGTCCTTTCGGGATTTGGTTTGTGCTTGTTGAACGACGGATCTGCCACTGACCTCCACTCTTCCACAGGTTCACTTTCGTGTTGAGATTTGTCGGTTTGTGACCCTCGCTGGTCTGGACTATGAGTGGTCTTGTCCATGACGTTCTGCAGGAATGTTGTGACAATTTCTGTCTTACTACAACCCGTCATAAAACTGAAAACGTCTCTGTCTCTCAACATCTAAATAGACAAGAAAGCCAACTGGGATCTATTTGACAACCACTATTTTCTAAAGATATTCCAGGACATACTTTCTTCAGAGTCCGGACCCCAGCTGAATCACTGACTAACACTGTGTTCAAGTGTGCATAAAGCTTGTATTCCAGTTGTCTTCCGTTAAACTTCAAATGCAAAAGACACCCTGGTTTGATTCAGACTGCAACAAATTTCCAAAGTTAGGAAAACGGGCTCAGCGTCAGGTGTACCCACGGACCTTCGGGTCCCAACGCTCGAGACCTCAAAAAATACTCCGTTGATAAATCTAGACACACTTTTTTAAAATCAGTAACGTCGGTCCTGGTGGAGCTTCTGCTCAGGGCTGAATCAATAACTTCAAGAAAAAGTGGGATCATCATTAAGAAATCAAGGGATGAACACCTGTCCCACTGTGAACATCTCAAGTTTTGGTTTCTTTTAATAACAGAGAAGATAGCAGTTGCGAATCTGCTGGCTTCAACATTGAAAAGAATTCTCCTCTTATAATAAATCAGTCACTTTTGTCTCTAACTCAAAGCCCTATTGAAAAATCACCCTGGCACTTTTAATCCGACTTACATGGACGACTACAATCTTCCTTTTACATATAAACGAGCTGAAAATATGCCTTACTCTCTTGCAGCGATTCCTCTCAGGTATAGATGACATTACTTTATCAAACTATTGGGAAAACATCTTCCGCTTGAAGGTCTGAAATCATGTTACAGGTATTCATTCCTCGTGTGGACTAACAGGTTGCTTTCCACCTCGTGGCGGACAGCCCTCATTATTCCTTCCCCATCTGGGAAAAGATCTTTATAATCCATCTATTACGTTCCATAGCTTGTCAAGCTGTGTGTGTAATTGTTGGAGAAAAATGGTCAATGCTAGACTCATGGGAAACTCATAACCGATGGCCTTTTGGCGAAGGAAACAGTGTCACCCCCCCCCCCCCCCCCCCTTGTGGTTTCCGCAAAATGTAGTACTGTTGAATTTGTTCGTCTGGAATCTACTCTTAGGAACGCTTTTTTAAACAGACAGCATGCTGTGGCAATTTTCTTCGGTCTTGGAGAAGGCCTCGATACCACTGGAAGTCGGGGATACTTCATGATCCCAACGTTGGTTTTCGAGGTCATTGTCTGCCGCTTTTTTATTCAAAAATTTTTGCAGAAAGACAGTTTCAGGTCCGGGTTGGCAACACTCTCTCTGATGTCCACGAGCAAGGTGGGGTGTGTTCCAAGGGGAGCTATTAACTATCGACTGCCCCCTCTTTAGTATTAAGATCAACAACAATGTGAATTCAGTTCAGCAGGGTTCAGATGCTCATTGTATGTGGATGATTTTGCTGTCTACGCAACTGGATGCCTGTTCCCGGGTGTCCAGCGCAGGCTCCGCTTTTGCGTAGATATAAATCCTCGGTGGGCGGATGAAAAACGGTTTCACCTTTTCTGCTACAAAAACCCAGTGTATTCACTTCCATAATTTCCGTCAGTTTTTTCCAGATCCGGAACTTCAAGTAGGGAAATCTCCCATTCCAGCTGTTAAAGAGGCCAAATTTCTGGGAGTCATTTTTTGACCAAAAACTTAACTTTCTCAGCCATATTAAAAACCTCAAAACTGCTTGCCAAAAGGCACTGAATATTCTGCGGGTCGTAGCACACACCGACTGGGGCGCTGATAAGAAAACTTTGTTGCACCTCTACAGAGCCCTGGTCCGTTCCAAACTGGACTACGGTTGTGCTGTGTACAGCTCTGCAAGATCATCTTACCTCAAACTCTTGGACCCTATCCACCATCAAGGCTTCGTCTCTGTCTTGGAGCGTTCCGCACCACCCCTGTGTACAGCCTGTACGCAGAGGCAGGTGAACCTTCACTGTCCAACCGCAGGCTGAAACTGTCTTTGAATTATTACATCCGACTGTTCTCAGAACCGCAGAATCCTGCCTATGACTGTGTTTTTTGACCCTCCGTTCCAAAGTAAGTTTGAAACAAACCCGAAATGTATTCCGCCGTTTGGGCTTCGTATGCAGCCTTCACGTGCGGAATGCAGGTATAGACCTGGGAGTAGTTTTCCGATTTTCCAAGTTTCCGGATCAACCTCCATGGACCTTTTTCACACCAGAGATTCGTTTCGATCTCGCAGCTTTCCGTAAGGAGTCTACCAGCTCTCTGGCGTACAAGGCTTTGTATGCCGAGCTCTGTTCCAAATTCCCATCCTATCAAACAGTTTTCACTGACGGTTCCAAGTCTGAGGATGGAGTGGCCTGTGCAGCCTACTGCCCTGGGGCTCCTTCTCAGATATTGTTTGGAACATATACATTCAGATGCTTCTGTCTATTCTGCTGAACTTACTGCTCTAGTACTGGCTTGAAGATAATCTCCCATTCTTCGAGGAGGGACTTTCTTGGTTCTGTCGGATTCGCTGTCAGCTTTGGAGGCCATAGCTGGCCGCAACCTTCAGCATCCAGAACTTTTACTTTTTTTTGAACTTTTTAGCAAGTTGAAGGCGGACGGTTACAACATTACTCTTGCTTGGGTTCCTGCCATGTTGGCATCGGCGGGAACGAAATGGTTGATCGTTTAGCCAGAACGCCACAAGAGAGAAACTGTCCAACACTTATATCCCCTGCTCAGATGTGAAACCCAAAATTAACGATTATGTGAGAGACCTCTGCAGGAGGATTGGAACACACAGATGAATAACAAACTCTTTCAGATCCGTCCAAACCTTAAAGACTTCCTCCCATCTACGTCGGGAGGTCGTAAAGAGGAAACGGTTCTGTGCCGGCTGCACACCGGCCATTCGTATTTTACCCATTCTTACCTTTAAAGAGTGAAGAAGCTCCGTGGTGCATTCCATGTCATGCACCACTCACAATGAAACATGTTCTTTTAGAGTGTTGGGACTTGCACGATGTGAGACACAAACATTTTACAGCGGAGTCCATGAAGATCCTGTTCAGGGATGTCCCGCCTGACGTGATCCTTGGTTTTTTGAGAGAAATTAACATTTTTCATCTGATTTGAGATTTTACGGAAGAAGGATTTTTTAACAAAGTTTCTGGTTCGTTTGTAGACGATGTCATTTAAACGAGATGTGTGTAAGTTTTTTTTTTTTTTTTTTTTTTTTTAATAAATGACTGGTGAGTTGATTTTAACGTGGTGACAGCCCTGATGTGGCCCTCTGCGGTCGGCTGGGCTATAAGCAACATTATCTTATCTTATCTTATCTTAAGGCGGGCGAAGACAGTGCTTCTCTGGGTCCTCCCCAGCACCTTCGGGTGTTTCTTTTTCTTTTCCTCATGATGCATTTTGCCGATTTCATGAAATAGGCAAGGAAGACACCAAGGAAGTATAGAGTGTACAGACTAGTGGTTGTCTGCTGTGGTGACGCAAGCACATGCACACACACACACACGCACACACACACACACACACACACACGCGCGCGCGCACATGCACACACACACACACACACACACACACACACACACACACACACACACACACAACAGAGTTATTTCTTTTTTTGTTTTTTTTTTTGTTTTTTTTTTTTTGCTCTCCCCATCGTCAAGGGGCAAAAATATGAAAAATCTCAGTTGTTATTCTGCTACGGCGTGTTCTCTCTCTCTCTCTCTCTCTCTCCTCTCTCTCTCTCTCTCTCTCTCCTCTCTCTCTCTCTCTCCTCTCTCTCTCAAACACACACACTTTCCACTCTCACTATATAAGCAAGGAAGTATAGAGTGTATAGAGACGGTGACACGTCATTTCACCGCCATCATTTCAGTGCCACCAATTTAGCGCCACTATTTCAGCGCGGCGTCTTATCAGCGTCGTACATTTCAGCGCTGAACACTTCAGCGCTGAACACTTCAGCGTGGAACACTTCAGCGCAGAACATTTCAAATATACGGCGCTTAAATGTCTGCGCTGAAAACAGGAAATCGTTCTCTCATGGACTCGATGGAGGGACTTGCATTTGCGTTCATGTTCTAGGCCAACTAGGCAATGTTTTACAATGGAGAGACACCAAACGACGCATAATGATTTTAGTAATTTCAATGGACACCATGGGTTTTAGATGATTTATCATTAAATTTCAAGTTTAAATGTGATCAGCTAGTTTATGTGTTTAGCTAGTTCTCTCTCTATCTCTCTATCTTATTTGGCGCTGAAGTGGCGCTGAAATGTCATGGAACCTATAGAGACGCCAAGAAAGTATAGAGTGTACAGACTACACACATGCATCATAGTACACACATGCACGCATGCACACACAGTTTCCAAAACAATGATGAAGAAAATTCTAAATTTGAAGGAATTTGCAAAGGAAAAATCAAACTGTCAAAAATTCAAACTTTCAAACCGTTCTTCATCTTAACAGTTTTTGCATGCTCGTCGTGGTGGCATGCGCTATTGCACAGGAATCCGTTCTTTAGACAGAAACACCTTTTTGTGAGGCAACTTGAAGTGCAGTTGCATCGCCTGTACCCCTGTCCATGACCAACTGACAGGGCCCTCACAGCCGATCTGACTGTGATGTCGTTGTCGGGGATCATTTCGGATGAAATTCCTTTGAACTTGGTCAGTTCAATTTGATTCCTTGAAAACCTGGCGGCTAGAATACCTGCCTTTGCACCCACCCGAAAGCCAGAGTCCCCCTTTTCAAGTACAAGACCGATCAAGTTAGCAGGATCTTCCCTCCCACGGTCGAACTCAGAGACAGGTATAAGTACGTTTTCTCCAACTTCTATTGTCTTCAGTTTTGCCACTGATCTACTAACCATGCGCTTGGCTTGTTTTCTTAGGTTTTTAGCTGCTTCAGCTCGTAAACAGCTAGCCATGTCACTGGCGTCTGAGACTGCACCCTGGCTCTCTTCGTCGACACTCTGCCCCTCCTCGACACTGTCATATTGACTCACCTCACTCTGACCTTCTCCGAACTCACTCTGACTCGGCTCAATCACAAACTCATCATCTTCGACACTGTCGCACTGAATCACCTCACTCACACACTGACTCATCTCACTCACACACTGATTGTGTGTGCATACATGTGCGCGCGCGCGCGTGTGTGTGTGTGTGTGCGTGCGTGTGCTTGCGTCACCACAGCGGACAACCACTAGTCTGTACACTCTATACTTCCTTGGTGTCTTCCTTGCCTATTTCATGAAATCGGCAAAATGCATCATGAGAGTTTAACTGAGAATTTGCATTTTGCCGAGTTCATGTAATCGGCAGATACGTTTTGCCTAGTTCATGAAATAGGCAGGTGTTTTGCTGATTTCATGAACTAGGCAGTTCGCTTGCCTAGTTCATGAAATCAGCAAAACTTTGCCTATTACATGAAATCGGCAATTACACGATTTAGGCGTAACATATGCATGTCCAGGGGTACAGAGCATAGGTGGACAGACCAAGAAATACATAAATATATATACAATAGGCAGGGATGAGAACAGCTCCGCCGTTCTCCGCCGTTCCGCCGTCTTTAAAAAAAATCTCAGCCGTTCGAAAAAATCTCCGCCGAAGAAAAAAAAAAGCTATCGCGATTTTTTTGCTCCCAATCTCGGCGAGACGCCTCCGGCGAGATTCCCAAATGGGCTGGTTTTTACTCGGTTGACTCGGCCAACCACTGCACATCCGCTTACAGCGCCGATCGACCGAGTGTCATTTGTGAGTCATGGCGTCGAACGAAATCGCAAAAAAAAGGAAAAAATATCCCAACCGTTGGAAAGAAAACTGGCTCGAGGAAGAGGTGTGTGGGAGTAGAGTTGGAGATAGCATATGCAAAAGCAGTGAAGAGCAGGCGTTATGTGTTGCTTGCAACAAGAAAATCAGCTTCGGAAGTCGTGGCTTCATTACGATTGCTGGTGTTAAATTAGTGTTGATTTTGACTAAGAATAGCATTAGTTAGTATAAAAAAAAAAGAGTTCAATGAGAGGTGTAATTTTGGACTAAGACTCAATTGAAAGACTTCATTCAGTGGTGTAGGTGTTTCACAGATCGTATGAGGCCTACACTACAGATCAACCTCTTGAGAACTGTAAATAAAGAAGTATCGAAAGACAAATGCCAGCATAGAGTGTGATATTCTACCAAGGACACACTGAAGCAGAAAAGAAAAAAAGGCCTACTTCTACTACTACTAGCAGGTAAGGCCAAATTGTTTTTGTATTTATGTGCCTTTTGTGAAAAACTGAAATATAGTTTAGTTTTAATAGTAATGCCTTGTGTGAAATGTGATTTTAATAACAGAATGTAGATAAATTTAGTTCAATTTAGATAAGGGCTAGAAACATATTTTGATGGTTTTAAATGTGGATTTTTCTTGTTTATATATTAAAAATGCTTCAGCTTCAGGGGGCGCTGCCCCCGGACCCCCGCAGGGGCGTTGCCCCTTGACCCCACTGGGGCTCTGCCCCCAGACCCCAACAGAAAAATCTCCTCTGCTTTTTTTAAAAATCTGTTCTCATCCCTGAATAGGGAAGGAAATACAGACAAAAATGTTGTCGGGCAGAATGGTTTGGACGCTAGCAGACATTGTGAAGTGTTTTCTAACAGTCTCACTGGTAGTTGTAGTGATAAATTTCATTGATGAAAAAGAAAGGTTCACCACCATACAGTGTCATATGTCATGAAAAGGAAAAAGGTACCAGTACTACCCCCTGATTACAAGTAGGTCGATCACATCGTTAAATAGAAGAGACAAGTGGTTCATATTCTGTTTATTTTATTTAATTTTTTTTTTTTAATGCACATTTTATTACAAAACATAAGAACAAATTACAAGTAAGGAGTACAAAACGCATACTTATCGCAGTAAGACAATTACAACAACAGCAAAAGATACATCATCATCATCATCATCATAATCATCATTATCAATATCATCTTCATCATCGACGTCTTCAACATCATTACCTTGCTACTACTGTGAATACTAATACCAACAATAGAACTACTACTACCACCACAACTACTACTGTTATTACTTCTACTACTATCAAAGTGATAACGGTCACTTAATAAACACTGTATGCGTTTTAATCGTATCATAGGCATATATAGACACACTAATAACCACAAAGGGTAAACACAAAAAAGAATAATAGTTAAATAAATGAAAACAAAATAACTGAACCTAACAAATAAATTAATGAAACAGGGAAAACAAAGCAACTGACCGTTGTCATGTTATTTGGAAACCTTGCCAGACAAAAAAAAAAAGCATTAATCCAATAAGAAAGAATATGGGAGCCACTGTGTAACGAACTTTGTGATGGACATTTGAAGACATGCAGCATACTTTTCTATTTCATGTCTTGCTTTCAAATACACGATGAAAACTTGAAATAATGGCAAATCTTTTTCATTTATACATTTGTAAAAAAAATGAATTAATGTAACTTGTAATGTTATTCTTGTATGCTACTGTGTATGTGTCTGTGTCTATGTGTGTGTGCTTCTGTGAGTGTGCTTCTCTGTGTGCTTCTGTGTGTGTGTGTGCTTCTCTGTGTGCTTCTGTGTGTGTGTGCAGCGTGTGTGTGTGCTTCTGTGTCTGTATGTATGTGTGTCTCTGCACGCGTGTGTGTGTGCTTCTCTGCGTGCTTCTCTTGTGTTGTGTGTGTGGTGTGTGTGTGTGTGTGTGTGTGTGTGTGTGTGTGTGTGTGTGTGTGTGTGTGTGTGATTGAATATATATGCTCTGTAGTATTTCTTTTACTGTGGAAGCCAGCTTTCTCTTCAACTGTAACTTCTGCTGCTTGGGGTTTTAGTCTGTTCAAGATGACTTTCAGCCTATGTTTTGTGAACTAGCTTATGCTTTTGCAAATGCATATCATTAAATTATGAATTAATGTGCACTTAAAGAGTTTTGAATATTCAGTCAGCTGTGTTTAATGTTAGAAATATTTCCTCTTTCAGGTTTCACCAGCTGCTCTTTGGGATAAAGATAACCCTGACTGGATTCCAACCCAGCACACGGGGCCATAGGAAAGCCAGATCTTCAGATGTGAAGAGGTATATTTGATGTACTAATGTTGCAGATTATTATTATTACTATCATAATCAAATTCATTTATTTTCTATCATCATTATTGTATCACCATCACTATCATCAGTGTATTCCTTTCTGGCTGGTTCAGGCAAGTTATTAACTTTTAAAAATCATCATTATTGTATCATCATCATCACTTTCATCAGTGTATTCCTTTCTGAATGTTTCAGGCAAGTTATCAGCTTTTTTTAATCATCATTATTGTATCATCATCATCGCTATCATCAGTGTATTCCTTTTTGGTTGTTTCAGACAAGTTATTAACTTTTTTTTAATCACCATTATTGTATCATCATCATTGTCATCAGTGTATTTCTTTCTGGTTGTTTCAGGCAAGTAATTAACTTTTTGATATCACTATTATCATACCGTCATCATTATCAACAGTATATTTCTTTCTGGATGTTTCAGGTACAAGGTAGACTGGAGTAGGAGTCACCCATGCACCTGGGTGTGAGGTGGTGGTGCAAAGAAAAGGGATAGGTGCTACCTTGTCACCGCCTACCCCTTTGGTACAGGTGGGAATTGGCCAACAGGTATAAGGAGATGGGGGGGGGGGGGGGGGGGGGAGGCACAGGGGAAGTGTGTGTGTGTGTGTGTGTGTGTGTGTTCCTCAATTTAACGTCTTCACACTAACCCTCCGGGGGTTGCAACCTTGCCGTGGTCGGAGGGCTTGCGTGGTCCAGTGATCTTTTTAGGCTTTGCTGACGGGGGCATCAATACTCAGCTAGATGGTTAGTTGTTATGAACGCTTCTAGGCCTGTATAGCCAAGTTGCTGACTGGCCAAGCATTACGTGGTAGGAATTGATGCCCCTGGTAGGGTCTCCCATGTCAGAAAGGTTAGGAGTGAGGGGGCCCAGACAAATAGTAACCCACCTTTTTTCCTATTCTGTCTTCTTGTTTTTGCCTGCCTTCCTATTTGGCCCTTTTCTATCTTCGTCTCCCTTCAAGTCTTCTTTTACACACTCCTTTTCTCTCTGTGGTCTCCTTAAGATCCCGCCGTGTTTGCCGTGCGGTGCGACCTGTGTCGGAGGGGGATGAATCCTGGTGATGAGAGGGCCAGTGCTCTCAACACATCACTTTGGCTCGGACCTCTCCTGGACAGGAAGTACACATTGGCCTGGGTGTACTAATTCGGCGCCCCTTTTGGCTTGGGGTCAAGACAGACAGTTCTCCCTGCTGGCCAATAAACCCCTCATGCTCAGCTCTCTGTCCCCTGGGAGTTGAGCATGAGCAGGGGGATAAGGTTGGTAGTTTCTTTTTGTCGTATATCGCTCCCGAAAGCCTGGAAGGTCAAGACATTGGTTTACTTTGGCCCTGCCCTTTTGGGACTCCAATGGGGGGGTGGGTAAGGGAGCGATAATCACCATAAAGTCTAAATATGACTCAGTAAAAAACATTCCCCCCAAAAGGAAGATGAAGGCACAAATCCCTCTATTTCAGGGATTGTGAAAACAGACAAGGACTTCCGATACCGAAGTTAGACAGAAGACGGTTTGGCTTCCTGGCTCGTGATGGAGGGGACGAGCAGGAAAGACCCCCTTTCACTCTGAGCCCGATGCCATTCAAAAGGGTTTTCCAGGTTATAGCACGGTGACCCTCGGTCCATCACAGAGTTGAGAAATGCTCATTTCTCATTCTAATGTAAATCCCAAAAGCCAATCTGAACAGCTGCAAAGGCAAAAAAACTTGTGGATAGGGAGATACAGGTACTCCCCCAATGCAATTAAATTCAATTCCTAAGGTGTGATCGAGTTGCAGAGATCTAACGGTGTTTTCAGAGGCAGAAAGTAAAAAACGGAGCTGGCGTCCCAGGGTGTGACGGAGGTGCGCAGGTGACGGTCATGAAGGATCAGAGAGGTGGCCACTAACACCCTCTTTCTGACCTTCTGCATCCCTTGCTGCCTCCGGTTCATCAAAGTTGGTTACCCTAAATGTTCCATGTTCAAGCTATATTGCCGTCCCCATTGAGGTGCTTCAGGTGCCAGAGGTTTGGCCATGTCAGGGAACCCGCTGTTCTGGGCAGGAGGTATGTGGTAATTGCTGCAAGGGCACCATGATGGGCCGTGACATGATCCGGCACATTGTGCTACCGCGGTGGCGACCATTTTCCCTCCTCCTTCTGAAACTGACCCCTTTGGATTCAAGAATCTGCTATACTACAGTTAAAAAACTAAAAGAAGATCTCATTTTTTAAAGCCCGGAAACAGTTGTGGGCAGTCCGACGCGCGACAGCTTCTTCCTATGCGCGGCTGTCAAGAAAGCTCCCATAGTTCCTACTCGTCAGTCCTGCTGCCAGACTGATAATTCATGTTTCGAAGACATTGCAAGTACGATTGTCAGTCTGGTGGGAGCAAGTCCACCACCTTCCAACCCAAAAAGACTGCCACCTGAGGGAGCTAAAAAATCCGCCACCCCTCAGACTGCCCAGCATTCTACAACATCAGCGCTGGGCAGATGAAAAACCAGCACCCCCCACCTCGAACTCCCATGTTCCAGTGCCCCGGCGGGCAAGGAGTTTTTCAACAACCCAGTGTGGAGATGGGTGGAGATGAAGAAGAAACCTCCACCACTCCCAAAATCCAGACCTTCTTCGCCTGTTGGCAAGTCAGCCAGCAGGTCTGTAACCAACACTCCCTGTGAAACCAAACTAGACAATTCACTCCATTGGAAGCGGGAGATGTGAGGAGGAGAAGACCTGATCGCTCTTCCTTTTTCGCCCTCTGCACCGATGATAGTACAATATTCCATTGGAATATCCGTGGTCTAAAATCCAACTTCGAGAGCTGCAGCTTCTGTGGTCAATCCATAAACCTTCCGTCGTTGCTCTTCTTCAGGAAACCAAATTCAAAGCCAGAAGACCTTAATCTTTCTGCTTTAATATTCTTTCAAAACCTGCCAACCAGCCAACAAGGGACTGTCGGGCGTGTTTTGCCTTTTTTTTTTCCTTCTCATACATAAAACTTGTGTTGTATAAGTCGGTCGCTCTGTCTACCTCCATTCAAGCTGTAGCTGCTCTGCGAGAGTCACTCTCCACATGACAGTGACAATCTGTTCCCTTTATCTTCCACCACGTCGTCCCCGGTTTGGTCGTCAGACCTTGTCAGTCTGATAGGAGGAACTTCCTCACCTTTTTTGCTGTTGGGTGACTTAACGGTCCACCAAACCTCTTTGGGGTAGTGCCGTACTCCCCAGAGGTCCCTGCTGTTGAAGATGTCCTTTCAGACTTGGATTTGTGATGTCTGAATACGGATCGCAACTACCTCCACTCTTCCACTGGATCACTTTTCGTGTTTAGATTTGTCCCGTTTGTGACCCTCGCTGTCCTGACTATGAGTGGTCTGTCCCATGACGATCTGCACCGTAATTGACATTTCACTGTACCTTCACAACCGTAATAACGTGAACACACGTCCTGTCTCTCAGCTTCTAAATTTAAGAAAGCAAAACTGGGATCTATTTGCAGCACTCTATTTCTAAAAATTCCAGGACACTGATTTTCTTCAGAGTCCGGACCAGCAGAATCTCTGACTAACCTTCAATAATCAATGTGCTAAGGCTGTATTCCAGTGTCTTCCGTAAAACCCAAATGCCAAAAAACAGCCCGGGTTTCAATGCAGACTGCCAACAAATTTTCCAAATCCGAAACGGGCTCACGTCAGTATAAACCATCCGACCTTTCGGGGCCCAACGCTCGAGCCCAACAAAAAAACTCTCCGTGCCAAATCAAACACACTTTTAAAAATCAGTAAAACGTCGGTCCTGAGAAGCTTCTGCTCTCCAGCTGACATCGAAAACTTCCATGAAAAAAGTTGGTGGAACATCATTAAAAAATCAAAGGAAGACACCTGTCCCACTGTGAACCACTCAAGTTTTCGATTCTTTAATAACAGAGAAGAAAGCAGTTGCTAATCTGCTTGCTTCAACCATGAAAAGAATTCCTTCCACCTCTTCTAATAATCAGCCATTCTTTTGTCAAAAACAAAGCCCTAAAAGAAAAATCACCCTGCAACTTTCATCCGTCAACAATGGAAGACTACCATCTACCTTTCACGTTAAACGAGCTGAAATCTGCTCCTACACTCTATGCAGCGATTCCTCTCCAGATAGATTGAAATCCCTTTATCAGCTGTTGATACATCTTCCGCTAAAGGGCTGAACATACTGCACAGGTCACCAACCATGTGTGCTGACGACTACAGTTTTTTTCACCCTCTTGCGAAAAGCTCTCATTATTCCAATTCACCAAACCTGGAAAAGAACTTTCTAATCCTCAAATTACCGTTCCCATAGCTTTGAACCACTGTGGTTTGTAAATTGATTGGAAAAAATGGCAATGCTAGGCAACACGTGGAAACTCGAAACGGATGGCCTTTTGGCGAAAGAACAGTGTGGATTACCGCAAACATCGTCTACCGATGACCTATTGATTCGCTGGAATCCCACCTTCGAACGCTTATTTGAACAGGACAGCATGCAGTGCAATTTTCGTCGACATCGAGAAGCCTACGATAACCCCTGGAGTCGGGGATACTTCATGATCTCCAGGATCTTGGGTTTTCGAGTCATCTTCCTCATTTATTCAAAATTTTTTGGCAGAGCGACAGATTCAGGTCCGGTTGGCACCACTTCTCTCTGATGTCCACGAGCAGGAGTTGGTGTTCCACAGGGGAGCATACTGTCTCCTGCCCTCTTAAGAAATTAAAATCAACAACATTGTGAAAATCATTTCAGCAGGGTTCAGAACGGCTCATTGTTTGTGGATGATTTTGCTGTCTACGCAACTGGAAGCCTGTAACCCCGAGTGTCCACGCAGGCTCCACATTGCGTAATAAAAGCCACGTGGGCAGAGAAAACGTTTTTACAACATCAACCTTTCTCCAACAAAGACGCAGTGTATTCACTTCCATAATTTCCGTCATTTTTCAAGAACCTGAAATTCAAGGTCGGGAAATTTCCCATTCCAGCTGTTTAAAGAGCGCAAATTCTGGGAGTTATTTTTGACGCCAAGTACTCACTTTCTCAGCCATATTACAAACCTCAAAACTGCTTGCCAGAAAGCACTGAATATTCTGCGGTCTAGCGCACACCGACTGGGGCCTGATAAGAAAACTTTGCTGCCCCTCTAAAAGAGCCTTGGTCCTTCCCAAACGGACTACGGTTGTGCTGTCTATCGCCCGCAAGCCCCTCTTACCTCAAACTTTTGGGACCCTATCCACCATAAAGGGGTTTTCGTCTCTGTCTTGGAGCTTTCTCCGCACCACCCCTTGTACAGCCTGTACGCAGAGGCGGTGAACCTTCATTGTCCAACCGCAGGCTGAAACGTCTTAAAAAATTATATCCGACTGTTCTCAGAACCGCAGAATCCTCCTAGACTGTGTCTTTGACCCCCTTTCCAAAGTAAGTTGAAAATAACCCTAAATGTATTCCGCCTTTTGGGTTTTCGTATGCAACCTCACTGCGGAATGCAGGTCTAAGACCTGGGATAGTTTTCCGATTTTTCCAAGTTTCCGGATCAACCTCCGGGGCCCTTTTTTCACACCAGAGATTCGTTTCGATCTTGCAGCTTTCGCAAAGAGTCTACCACTTTTCTGGCGTACAAGGCCTGTATGCTGACTCTGTTCGAAATTCCCATCCTATCAAAAAGTTTCACTGACGTTCAAGTCTGAGGAGGAGTGGCCTGTGCAGCCTACTGCCCTGGGGCTCCTTTTCAGATACTGTTGGAACATATACATTCAGATGCTTCTGCATCTGCTGAACTTACTGCTCTGGGACGGCTTTGAAGATAATCTCACATTCTTCGAAAAGGGACTTTCTGGTTCGTCGGATTCGCTGTCAGCTTTGGAGGCCATAGCTGCCGCAACCTTCAACATCCAGAACTTTACTTTTTTTAAAATTTTAGCAATTGAAGCGGACGTTACAACATTACTCTTGCTTGGTTCCTGGTCCATGTTGGCATCGGCGGGGAAAGAAATGTTGATCGTTTAAACCAAGAACGCCACAAGAGAGAAACTGTCCCAACATTTATATCCCCTGCTCAGATTGAAACCGAAAATTAACGATTATGTGAGAGACCTCTGGCAGGAGGATTGGAACACACAGACGAATAACAAACTCTTTCAGATCCGTCCAAACCTTAAGGAGTTCCTCCCATCTACGTCGGGAGGTCGTAAAGAGGAAACTGTTCTGTGCCGGCTGCACACCGGCCATTCGTATTTTACCCATTCTTACCTTTTAAAGAGTGAAGAAGCTCCGTGGTGCATTCCATGTCATGCGCCACTCACAGTGAAACATGTTCTTTTAGAGTGTTGGGACTTGCACGATGTGCGACACAAACATTTTACAGCGGAGTCCATGAAGATCCTGTTCAGGGATGTCCCGCCTGACGTGATCCTTGATTTTTTTGAGAGAGATTAACATTTTTCATCTGATTTAAGATTTTACGGCAGAAAGATTTTTAACAAAGTTTCTGGTGCGTTTGTAGACGAGGTCATTTAACGAGATGTGTGAAAGTTGGTTTTTTTTTTTTTTTTTTTTTTTAATGACTGGTGAGTTGATTTTAACGTGGTGACAGCCCTGATGTGGCCCTTTGCGGTCGGCTGGGCTATAAGCAACATTATCTTATCTTATCTTCACACTAAAAGTGATATCAGATGATGTGTTAACCTTTACCAGACTCCTGGGTCACCCACGACCCCACAACACACAAAAAGGTATATCTCTAAAAGTATTTGAGCAATCTTCATGAAATTTAATGACCTTGTCAAATACGTAATTGGCTTTAGGTATGTAAAATTTTACATGTATGTATAACATACGAATGACGTAATTGGACGCATCTTTTTAACTATCTTGAAACGATGGCGGGGGTCGCGGACGACCCCTACAATTTAAAGAGTAGAATGCCGCTTATGCCTAAAGCGATGGCGGGGGTCGCGGAAGACCCCAACTCGCCACAGAAGAAAAAAGTGTGTGTGCCGTTCCTTATTGCGCGTCTCTTAGTGGGGTAAACCACTTTTGAGGAATCACCGCCGGCACACACGCTTGCAGCCCCACGGCAGGAACTGAAAGAAACGTCAGACAAGTTTTACGTCTTGTCAGCATCCAGCATCAAAAGGATTACAAATCTAATAAAATCAAGTGAAAATGAATTTTATGTATTGTATTATCTGAACAGTCATTAATCCATACTAGGCTAGTACACTGAGTGTAAGATGTGTGCTACCTCAACTTCCGAGCCGCAATGCCTTGGAGGAGGGGAGTGGGGGGGGGGGGGGGGGGGGTGCCGAAGAGAGAGAGAGAGAGAGAGAGAGAGAGAGACAACCTGTCTGCATCTCCTTTTTAGTAGCCAAAACATATGCAAGTTTAGATCAAAACGCTTACATTCTACAGATCTGATCCGTAAACCTAGAAGCCTGCTACACAAACTCTCTTTGTTTTCAGATCATTACCATCTCTGTATTGGAAAGAAAATGTAAAAATATGTGAAATGTTCAGAATTACCCAGCCATCTAAAGGATTGTGTACAGCATTCTAATCTGTGTTGACTCTAAATCTGTTCTTTATAGCTTACGAAATTGGGATGCAAATGTAAGGAAAGACTTAATTTTTGATATAAAATTTATGATACATTCCATTATGCGAAAGGAACTTTTGTAGAGTTTTGCTGATCCCATCTCACTGTGGTATCTATGGAAATGAAATAGCTGATAAATTAGCAAAAGAGGGTGCTCTTAGAAAAAATCCAGATAGTGGATTGAAATTGGATAAACATGAAATCATTTCTCTATTAGAAAATTGTATGACCAATGAAAAACTTCCTGCAAAAACGACAGTGTTATTATGCCAAAGATCATTGTCCAGTATAATTTATAAAATGCGTTTGAAGTCGTGGAAAACCAAATTTTCTAAGGATGTAAATTGCGCTTGTGGTCTCCCATTATCTATTCAACATATTATTTTCGAATGTCCAATTCTAACATCGTTATATAATATTCTAAAGATAGATATTGCTTCGTTAGGGGCTTTACAAGAAATACTTTACAGCCCCAAAATGATTGATATAGCAAAGGCTATATCGAGTTCTGTTATTATTCATTTGTTGTAATTGATTTATCAGTTTATAATTATTGTTTGGTCGTTAATAGGCAAACTTTCATATATTTGTCTCCGTGCGCGCGCACAACACACACACACACACGCGCGCGCGCGCGAGCACACACACACACACACACACACACACACACACACGGGCGCACGCATGCACGCACGCACACACACGCACACACGCGCTCACAACACACACACACACACTCATATAAGCACTTGCATACATTTTTTTGTTTTTTGTTTTTTTTTGTTTTTGTATAATATTACCATCGTTGTGAATAGACTCTAAATTAAATCAATCAAAATGGACTACTGTACTTGCAGATTTATTGTTGAAAGACTTTATGAGTAACATTTGACAAAAGTATCACTTTTGCGATGGGACATGTCAGCAGATTTTGCAACATTGTTGTACATAGCTGACGTCAAAATTTTCTTGGCCCCGAGAAATTTGTCTGAAGGCGGTCATTTACTGCAGTGACAGTGACTGGTTTGGGAGGGACTGTGTTTGTGAATCTTGCATTTCTTTCTTGTTATCTTTTTGACACACCAAGAACTGTTCGTACTTTTGTGTACGAAACACCAGCAAATTTCTCTGTGACTTGCCTCCAAAACTGTTCCAGACCCAGATCCGAGATTTCAACAAATCTATGTTTTACTGTCTGTGGTGCCTCACTTTCAATCAGAACTGGTTTTCCTCTGAATGTACATTTCCTTCTACAAAGAAAAAGTCATGTCGCGTCTTTGATACTGCCTCACAGTACTTTATTTTCCACAGCAGTGCGGTTTTTCTTTGGAACTTTGACACGTGTCACCTCACGATCACATGTCAAAGGTTAGGTTGATCCTGCCCTAGGATTGTCAGGTAAAAAAAAAAGAATCTCTCCACCCCCTCCACTCCTCTCCCTCTCCCCCCCCTCCCCACCCCCTCCTCTCACTTGAATTCAACATCGAATTAATTATTCTGACATATAAGCAGGACTTAAGAAAAGAAGAAGAAGAATAACAGAGAGAGAGAGAGAGACAAGACAAGACAAGACAAAATTCTTTATTTACGAGGATAATAGATAAGCACTAAACGTGCTTTTTTACATCCAGTCCTCGCCCTGAGTAGGGACTACAACATGCAGTGAAATCAATTTATGTAAGAAATCAAAGAAGCAAGCAAAGCGGTCATGTAATCATAGAGGAACATCAAATGAAAACAGAAGATAAATGAAAACAAAACAAAAAAATAAGATAATAAACAAAACAACAACAAAAAATAATAACAAAAAAATAAAATAAAAATAAAAATGAGAATAATAATAATGAAGAGGAAGGAGAGAGCGGGGGTAGGGAGTGAGGTGGCTGGGGAAACATATGTAAGTGTACTACAACGTACAAGATTGGCATGTATGAAAACAGACAGTGAAGTGAATATGACAAAGTGCGTACATATTTTTGAACACACAAATACACGCACGTTTGCACGCATAGAGAGAGAGAGAGAGAGAGAGAGAAGAGAGAGAGAGAGAGAGAGAGAGAGAGAGAGCAAGGGCACCACATGCATTCATTTTCGCAAGGCATGAAATACGTAGAACGTATTAAGCAAATCACACACACACACACACACACACACACACACACACACCCCACAACACACACACACAACGAAATGTCTGAAAGAATTGGAAGTTGTGAACATCACTGTACTCCCAGAAGTTTACTGTCACATCTGCGTATTATCATGTCTGTTGATCATTTCTGTTTACTGTCTGACTGACTGAAACCAAATTTTTTGTCAGATTAACTCAAGGTTGTACTGACATTTAAGAAAACATTATGAACAGAATATGAACGTTTTTCATTCAAAGCAAAGAAGCATAATTAACACACAAAAATACGTGCGCACACATACACGTACACACACACACGTACACACAACTAACACAACACACCCCGCACATACACACGCACTTACATAAATACACAAATTCACACATCTCAATACAAACACACCCATTACCCTCACATAAAACTCAAACTTACACACTCGCACACACAGACATACACACGCCCACACACACACGCGCACCCCCCCCCCCCCCCCCCCCCCCCCCCCGCGCCCACACACACACACACACACAACACCCATCATACTCGAGCACTCGTACACACATGCATTCACTCTCACAAACACACTCTTTCATTCACGCACACATACACGCGCGCACGCACATACAACACCCACGCTCACACACACACACACACACGCACACGCACGCACGCACGCACGCACGCACAAAAGAAAAAAAAATTCTGCCAATTAATATACAATCCTGTACCCCTTTGCACCACCCCCCCCCCTCCCCCACCAGGAGCGACGGGATCAAGAGAGATCGGAGCAGCAAAAACGGACGACATGAACAGGTTGGAGCTGGTCTCGGTAACCACTTGTGTCGCGAATGAACTGGGCCCTACCTAACACCGAATTGGATGAACATAGTACACAACACAGGAGGAACACATCAAGAGCCGATTCGAGATGATGATGACACGTCGCATATTCAGGATACGCTTCGGTGTTTGCGTTCCGATCTGTAGGAGTGAAACAGCAGGGGCCCAGAAATCCACCCGTCGGACATCGACACAAGTCTGGAGCAAGCTATAGACAAAATTATCGCTGGTTTTTGACACGGGAATGGTTAAGGGTTATGCCGTTACGCTTACAGAGCGACTGGTGCAGAGACGATTCCGAGATCTGTTTACTGTCACACCTGTATATCATCTCTGTTTATCATCACAATAGATACCTTCCCTCTCCATTGCAAATATATCAAACTATTACAAAATGAACACTAACAAGTCCGTATATTAAAGACACAGCGATCGATGTTTTAGTAGGCAGGTTAAAATTAATGACGTGTGTATTCCTGAGTAGGGGTAGTGAGAGACCCCAGCCATCGCTTTAGGTATAAGCACTAAAATGGCTCTTTGCCGAGTAGGGGTCGTGAGAGACCCCCGCCATCGCTTTAGGTATAAGCACTAAAATGGCTCTTTGCCGAGTAGGGGTCGTGAGAGACCCCCGCCATCGTGTCTGTGTAGTCAAAAGCTTCATCCAGTAAAGGTTAATGGTGTGTGTGGTATGCGGTTGCATGCTTATTCAAAGAACGGTGAAGGGATGGGGGAAATAGTGTGTAGAAATCTGAATACTACTGTGTGTTCAAAAAGCAGGAACAAAAAACAAACAAAAAAAGAACATGCAAACTAGATTTAAAAAACCAATTAAAGACAAATGCCAACTGGACTCGGTAAAATAGAAACGAGAAATGTAGTGTTACTGTATTGTTGATTAAAAAGAAAGAAAACGAGCTGCCTCTGTAGCGTCATGCAGCTTCTGACAAAGTTGATGAAAAAGTGACCACAACGTGTACAAACAAAAAAGCTATTTTATGTTTGTTTTTAAATATATTATGAATTTTTTGTTGTGGTCGTTAAAGAGAACTAAAAAAAGTGAATTCTTGTTTCCCCAGTGTCGCCTTTCGATCAGTGGAGTAGATGGGCGCATATGGAGTAAGCTTACTGTTTTTGATTTGTTCTTTTTCTGCTTGTTTGTGTTTATCAGGGATTTCTTCGTGTGATATGTTTACCTCTCTTGTACATGCTTCTGACAGTGATCGAACACTGAATCGTCTGCCAGTGTGTGTGCGTGCTGGGCCGTGGGACAGCCAGATCTTCAGGTGTGAAGAGGTAAATTTGATGTACCAAAGTTGGGAATCATCAGTTCTGGCTGTGTATCTTGTAAGAATAACATTATGAATGTATGCTACTCTGTATGTGTGTTTGTGTGTGCGTATGTTTGTGTGTGCGTGTGTGTGCTTCTGTGCATGTGTGTGCCAAAATTGAAGATCAGGCGAAAAAAGGAAAAGGAAAAATGAGAGAAAGTGTCCATATGAATACTCATATGTGTGTGTGATTTGATATGTATGTTTTTGGCATATTCTTTGCAAATCAGGAATTTTTTTTTATTGTTCAACGACACCTTTCTGGAATCGCTTGAAGAGATACCCTCAAATTAGTCTTAATACACTGGAAAGGAGTGTAAACCAGGATGAAGTTGGCATTATCAAAGAGGAAATTTGTGCAAAGATGCCTTCTGGTTGTAGAGTAGTCATGTTTCATTCGGGGTTAAAAAAAATTTTGTTTCTATCTCTGTCTACAAAGTAAAGAATTTTTTATTTTTTTTTAAAGAAATGAAAAAACAAACAAAATTGCTTTGGATAATTTTCAACAGGCTCCTGCCTGTCCTTTTCTTCTATACACATTGATTCAAAATAACTATTGTAAAAACAGTAATCAAAACAGAAACAAAGAACAACTCATTATAATGATTTTTTTTTTCTTTCTGGTTCAAACGAGTAGCTGCAAGGAGGAAATCCCATGTAAAACGGTTTAAAGTGCAACGCGGAATTTTAAATCACAGGACTACGCAATAGAAATTGAAGAAGAACCTTTAGACTTTTCTTGATGCTGATACAGGAAATGATGTGGACCTCTCGGAGTCAGCTGCATCATGCACTCGGCAGGAAGCACTTGGCGACTTGTCTTTTCTGAGCACAGCTGACCATGAAAACGGCCAGCCAGCAGAAAATGGAAAGACCGAAGTAGCAGTGCAAACTGACATGACTGCTAGAGACATTAAAAACCTAGAAGATGTGATGAATGACTTCAACTTGTGAAATGGCGGCGCTGGGGACTGAAAATCAGAATCTTAAGAAAATCAATAGTTTTTGTGAAGATAATTTTGAAGACAGTGCCAGAATGCAAGCGTGCACAGGACTTTCCAATGTGCACGTTTTCATGGCACTCATAAGTCAGATTAGCCAGTATATATCAGGTAGCAGATGTTGGTTAACGAAAGTCGAACAGCTTATGCTTTGTGTAATGAAACTTAGATTCAGTCTACCTCTGATCATTATGGCAGATATGTTCGGAGTTTCTACAAGTACAGTCAGCTCAGTTTTCCACAGTGTCTTAGATGTTTTATTTGTCAGAACAAAGCTGTTGATTCATTGGCCCGAGGGGGAAGCACCGCATAACACAATGCCTCCAGATTTTAAGAAATACTTTGGGGGGAAAATGTCCAGAGATTATTGATTGTTTTGAAGTTTTTATTGAGAGTCCTTACAGTCTTCAGGCGCGTGTTCAGACTTGGTCCGACTATAAACAGCACAGCGCAATTAAATATTTGGCATTACCCACCAGGGTGTAGTCACATTTGTTTCAGAAGGATGGGGTGGTCGCACAAGTGTCAAGCATTTAACAGAGAACTGTGGATTCCTTGATAACTTGAGACCAGGCGACCAAGTTTTAGCTGAAAGGGGATTTGATATAGAAGGTAGCGTTAGCATGATGTGCACATATCTCAGCATTCCAGCGTTTACTGAAGGCAAGTCACAACTTTGTCCTGTAGATGTACAGACCACCAGAAAGATCGCAAGTGTCACAATACATGTTGTGAGAGTTATTGGTGTTATATGTCGGAAATATAAAATCTTTAGCACCACAGTGCCGATTGACTTCCTGAAAACTGAAAATGAAATTCCCACCCTAGACAAGATTATGCATATATGTTGGTCAGTCTGTGTTCAACAGTTGTGCCACTTGACTAGAAAACGGGCATCATCATCATTATCCTTCTCCTTTGCCGCTGTTGATGGTGGGAGCCATTTTCGATGTCACAAACCTTCTCCAACCCTCATAATTGAGACACCTGTAGGTGATTCCCTGAATTCCCAGACTACAGAAATCAGAGATGTTGTTGAAGATGTAAGTGTGTCGTCTTGCATGCGTGTACATATGCAGGGGTGGAGACTTCCGTATTGATACGGAATTCCGTATAGCAAATTTTTTTTTTTTTCCATGTGTGCGTTCCGTGTTCCGATTCAGGTTTTCGCGCCACTCGTATTTGAAATCTGCCATGTTTTTTTCAATGGGTGAAGACCATATCATCGTGCTTTATATTTGTCAAAAATGGTGCTGATTAACGATGAAGCAGAGGCACGGAAGACCGACAGTGACCTGAAGAAAAACAAGTGGAGAAATGAATGGTTGGATGAGATGGACGAATTGAATCGTCTGTTCTGAAAATGGCTGCGGAAAACAAATGAATTGGGCGCTGTTTGGTGTGTACTGTGCAGTCGGAAGCTTGCAAACAAGTCAAATGGAAAAAGTCAGTTGAAGTGCATTCCCAGGAGACGAAACATGTGGAGAGATTGAATGCGCTGAAACATACATCAACTCTTCCTGCTGCTGCTCCAGTAATGGCTCTGGTGTCAAAATAGGTAAAAATAACAAACAAACAAACAAAAAAACTGATCCCACTGATTTCTGTTTCCAAGAATCGCCCCACTGTAGTCATTGTAAAGCTGACCCCACTGCTGTCACTGACTTCTGTTACCATGATTCGCCTCACTGCAGCCACTAATTTCCAGTTTCATACTCACCTTGTTGCGTTAGCTTATGGACTTTTTCAAGTTCACTCATTGCAGCCACTGATTTTCTTCTCAAGAGTTGTTCAATTGGGGTTACTGATTTATTGCTTCCAGGTTCATCCACTCTAACTATCGACTTTCATTATTCAGATGCCCCAGTGCCATCAGCCACTGATTTCTATTGTAAGACTTGGCCCACTGCAGGTTTTGATTTTGCTCAGTGTTTGTTCCAATCCAGTGCTAGTGCAGACATTTACTCTGCTGAATTTAAGCCATGTAAGACTAAAAAAAAAAAACAGGAGCAACCCCCCCCCCCTCCCCCCAGGAATCCTCATTCTTATAAATTAAGTGATTGAAATTTGGCCACTATCGTCTATTACCGTCACTGGTGAGTAATAATTATCAGGGATGAAAACTCCTCCGCCGTTTCCACCGTCTCCGCCGTTATTTTTTCGCATCTCCGCCGAAAGAAAAAGTCTCCGCCGAAAAATTATTCGAAGAATGATGCTCAGAAACGATCTCAACTGGTCTGCACAGCGAATTTCTTCTCTGTCGGTAATGTTCTCAAACGGCGTAGTTCTCATTCTGTTTCCTTCCAGTATCATTTCTCATCATGGCGTCGATTCACAGTGAGAGTTTGCGGCCAGTGAGTGCAAACAAAACGAAAAAAATAAAGAAAGAAGTATGTGAACCACTAGAAGACCGAGTGGCAGCAGAAGGACGTGTGTGACCGCAGAGTCGCGGATGTAATAAGAAAACATGACAAAGACGGCGAATTTGAAGTGTTTTGCGAGCCTTGCCAAAAACGTGTCTACTTTGGTAGTCCTGGCTTTGTGGCAGTCAGAGATCACATCGAGCGTCCCAGTCACCAACAGAAAATGTGTGTGTTTCCCACACCATTACAGCATGTTTTCAGATCATTGGGTATGCAACAATCTACGTTTTATTTCCAAAGAGAGTTTGACTCCTACTCTAAGTACTTCCACTCGTAGAGTCTTCAAAGCAAGGGAAAAACGTCAAATTGACGAAAAGAATATAAAAGAACAAATGACATCAAAATAAACTGATGTCACAACAGTATTGTGTAACACTTTTCCCCTGGTATAATGCAAACGTTTGCTACATTTGTTAGGTGTCTGCTAACAGCCCCCCTATGAAATCCTTTTCCACCAGCCCACTCCCCCCACTACCTATACTTCCTCTACTCCTCCTCCTTCTCCCCCAACCCCCACCCTCACCCCACAACACACATACCCCACACACTTCGCCCCTCCCCTGTCCCCACCTCACACACACACACACAAACATCCCCCCCCCCCCTCCACACACACACACAATCACCCCCCCCCCCCCCAACACACACACACTTGTCAAGAGGGGGGGGGGGGGATATGATTAGTTGTAAGAGGGAAGTTGGGGGGGGGGGGGGTACTGTTGTGACATCAGTTTGTTTTTATGTCATTTGTTCTTTTATGTTCTTTTTTGTGTTTAGTGTTTCCTGACGAAGGGTCTAAGGCCCAAAAGCTTCAGTTTTTTTTAAAGGACTTCAGAGTAATCATTTTTTCATATTGTGTTTATTGAAGTCTAGCAGTCGTTTTCATACATCTGATTTACTCAGTTTGATTTCCCACTCTGATTTACTTATCTACAGGCCTTATTCTTTATGTCCTGAAAGCACTGTTTGTCAAATTTTCTTTAGCTAGAGTTCTGAGGATTCATCATACTAAATGTTTGTCTCAATTGACATAGTTTCTTTCCACATCAGTCTCAGTCTTCATGGTGTTGAAAGCTGTTCTATAGAATGAGTTGTTTAGAAGCAAGAAAGTGATTTCTAAAGATTTTTATGTCATATTTAATACAAAATATGCTTCAGCTTCAGGGGGCGCCACCCCCTGACCCCCGCCGGGCTGTTGCCCATGTACCCCACTGGGGGCCCATGGTGAACCCCCCAGATCCCCGCCAATCTCCTCTTTTTAAAAAAAAACTTTTCATCCCTGATTATGCATTGCATCCTATTTGTTTTGATGGTTTACTGAATTTAAGATGTATTCTGAGTACCTGGCATAACATTTACAGTTTGATGTTTAAGCCCTAAGTCATATTTTGTCATATTTGGAGTCTCTTTGTATAGAAGTGAATTATTAACTTTGTTTTTTGAAGGAGAGGCCACAAGAGTGTTTTATGAAGACACATTTTCTTCAGCGGCAAGGGCGTTGCCCCTGCATCCCACCAGGAGCTTAAAGCAGCCCCTTGGATCCACCGCCTTTTCAGTGTAGCTGTGATTTACTGCTCCCACCCCTGCATATGTGTGTGTGTGTGTGTGTGTGTGTGTGCGTGTGTGTGTGTGCGTGTGTGTGTGTGTGTGCGTGTGCGTGTGTGCGTGCGTGTGTGTGTGTGTATGTTTACTTGTGTGTGTGGTCGTGAAAAACAAAATTGTGTATATGATTTTGATTTCCTCCCTGGCCCAGCAAGGGTTAAAGAAATAAATGTTTTGAAAATTGAACTCGGTGTGCACCAAACATCTCCCACCTTGCGATTCATGGTCTCACCCACTATCTTTGATTTTTAGAAAAAATTTTATACTTCAATTGTACGCAAGTGATCAAAAATGATCAGTGCAAACTAAGATTTCTTCTTCTTCATTCAGAGAGGACCGAGCGCCGCGGCCTGTTCAGCAGTTGGGCAGATGCTTGCCGGCTGGACTGGAGGAGTCCAGGGTGGATGATGTTTGCTCGCTGGAGAGGGTCTTCCAGCACAGCGTGTCACCAGCTTTGGCAAACTGTACGTGTGTACTCTCTCTCCCCCTCTCTCTCTCTCACTGGTGCGTGTGTGTGTGTGTGATGTGTGTGTGGAGGGTGGAGTGTGTATGTGTGGGTACAGACAGTTAAGCAATGTGATGAATTCTACATTCATCGCACACTCTTTCTAGATCTCGCGCCACACACACACACACACACTTAACGTGGTGACAGCCCTGATGTGGCCCTTTGTGGTCGGCTGGGCTATAAGCAACATTATCTTACACACACACACACACACACACACACACACACACACACGTATGTGCCTGCACTTCCACACTGCAAACACTGTCTGTATGCCTACTCGTAAAAAGATGTTAAAAAAAGCAAGTCGGTGAAAACGGAAATCAGAAAAAATTGTTGAAACTTGGCACACTTGACGCTCATTCAAAAATTTCTTCTTTAACCCTCTTGCATTCGTTTCGCCCGTATCCGGCCGCTGTGTTTGTCTCCCCTGCTGTTCGTTCCGGCCGCAACCGGCCGTACGTGCAGCGTTACTTTCCCTCACACACTGCGACCTTGTTTTAAGTCAGGGCTGGCCAAAAATAAACGTGCATCCCTGAGAGGGTCCAATGAAATCTTAGCAGTAGTATGGGTGTGGGAAACAACTCAATCACAAAGACTAGGGTCGTGAACTGACCGCATTCCATTGCTGCAGACGGCATCGCCTTGTTTCTGAAAATGGCGTCTGCTAGCGCTTCTACTGACGCCGATTTTTTTGATTATACGAAAGAGGAGTTGGATGATATATTACAAGAAGTAGAAAGATATGAAAGAGAGGAGTGAAATGAAAGTGATGTGGATGTTTGAGAGGAAGAAGAGGGAGAAGAAGGCGAAGAAAGTGATGAAGATGATGATGCGCCTTTGTTTGCGTTTGTGACCACGTGGCGACCGGCAACTTCCGCACCTGTGGTTCAGCCTTTTGAGGAAGAGACTGGGCAAATCATGATTTGCCAGACACAGATACACCTCTGGGTAATTTTTTCTCTTCCTGCTGCAGTTGTTTTTTACTACAGCTGCTGACCAGACGAACCTGTACGCCAGGCAGCAGATGGCAAAGCGGGGACAACCTGACCTACTTTGGCAGGATACGACACCTGCGGAGATGCGCGCATACGTAACTGTGCTCGTCATGATGGGGGTCAAACGTCAGCCAAGACTCTGGTGCTACTGATCGACTGATCTTCGGTTTAGCGAGCCACGGATCAGTGGGGTGATGTCGAAAACACGGTTTCTGCCATGCAGCAAACTTGGTAGAAACCATGGATCAAGAGTAGTGTTTACCGTATTGGTGACATGTGACAGTGGTGACACCCTCCTGCCGTGTGTGACCAGACACCACATTAGAGTGTAAAGAATGGATTTTACTTCTTTCTGTGACTGTGTATATTCCGGTGTTAAAAGTCGTTAAGTAGTGACAAACACACCTTTTAGGACGAAAAAAACCGCGTAAAGTTACCTGGCCCCATGTTTGAGTATGTGACAATCATGTGACACTTAGTGACACCCCAAACTGGATTTACTGAACCAGGACTGCTGTTTACAAGTTGAGGTAGGCATAGCTGCCCACTGTCCCGGAGTACCCGTATTTCGTCCGGGTTTTGGTAAAAAGTCGGCACCTGTCCCGGGAATACTGTTTTTGATAGTGTGTCCCGGGAAATCAAATTTTGGCATCGATCATGCCTTTTTGCGCTGAAAACATTCAAAGCATCTTTGCTGTGAAGACCCAAACCACTATTTTTCCATCCATTTCTCTAAAACAGACTTTATAGCCAACAATACACCGAGTAAAACACGAAAGACGAACGAACATAACAGTAGCAGACAACATCTTGGCTTCGACAAACTCCTGCACTACGCATGCGCGAAGTCGTAACCTGTTCCTTCCTGGTTGCAAAATGGCGTCGAAACGTGCCGCGGAATCGGTACCTGGGCCTTCTAAACCCAAAAAAGGGAAGAGACAGCAACTTTTTATCCCCAAATATAAGGAGACATGGCCGTTCATGAGTCAAGGTAAACTCGACACGTTCGCTTTCTGTGGTATCTGCTCTTGTGATGTAGCGATAGGTTCAGGAGGCGGAGATGATATAAAACGACATGTGGCTACGGACAAACACAAGAAGAACAGTAAGATACGAGACAATGAGAAGGCTAATTTGAAGATGACATCGTTTTTCACGAATTCTGCATCTTCAGAAAAGTTCGATTTAGCTGTGATTCGGGCTGAAATAATGATGCTTGACCTAGCAGTTGAACTTAACCTGTCCATGAATAGCCTGGAAAAGCTCAACAAGGCTGTTAAGGTGATGTTTCCGGACTCTGAAATAGCCAAGAAATTCCAGTGTTCACGTACTAAGGGGACAGCACTGGTGAAGGAGATGGCAGCTCAAACAACTCTGACCATCCCCCACTCCTCAGCCCACTGTGAACGTATCTTCACTGGAGTGAGAAAGACCCAAACTGACTTCAGGGGTAGTATGGGTGGGGACACCTTGGAAGCTCTCTTGGTAGAGCTCTAAGAGTAGACCTGGCTCAGCACTGGAGAGGAGCTACACTGACAGCCAACTGCGGGATCTGAAGAGTGCCAACTACAGGCACCATCACCCCCAGCAGTAGCTTGATAACAACAACAGCAATTTTTTTTTTTAACAGCAAAGACTTTAATATTATAATACTTTCAAACAGACAGAGACTGAAAATGTTCAGTAAAGATTGCTATTTTCAACCAGAAAGTGACTGTGTGCGATGCACTTGTAGGTGGATTACTTTAGTGCTGTTCAGGATCACAGCCTCATGCAAAGAAAGGGAAACTGTAGCAGAAATATATATGTGCCGCATCATGAAACGCTTATGGTGAGTACATGCATGTACCAAAGTTTGTGTTGTACAGTCGTTATTGTGATGTGTGTGTGTAAACGTCCGTGTAAAATAAGTGTCCCTGGATTTTTTTAAGAATACTGGTTTTGGGCAAGGTTGTCCCTGGAAGTTATGGAGGGGGGTGGGCAGCTATGGGTAGGACACCCTTTGATGATTTATACTAACAAATGCATGCCGACAATGTTATTGTCTGTCTGGTGTATTATAGTAACATTGTCAACGTTTGATGTCCCATTGTTTTGTGACAAACGGGGTGACAATGACACCCACATGCATCCCAAACATGTGATATCTCTGCATTATGAAATATGATATATTAGAATTTTGCATACTAAATTTGACAGTGCTGCAGTGGAAACTTTGTCCACTACAGCCTTTCAAAGGTGTAGGTGAGTTTTAGCTTAAATTTCTCAAAACAATACGAATACTAGGAGCAGTTCTAGGCTGGAAAATGCGAATGCAAGAGGGTTAAAGAAGTACAGATTCAAAACTGAAATAAAAACTGAAAATTCAGGTAAACCATGCATCTCTGGGGATAGGTGTGTGACACTATCATGCAAAAGTTGGCTAGATGTGTGCGTGTGTAGGTGACATGGTGTGTGTGTGTGTGTGTATGTGTGTGTGTGCGCGCGCTTCTGTGTGCATATAAGCAAGTCTCAGCAAATTCAAATTATGTGTAGTGTGTGTGGTGGTGTGCCTGTGTGTTGTGTGTGTGTGTGTGTGTGTTCACTTTGACTGTGTGCTTATTAGCAAACTCAGCAAATTCAAGTTATGTGTAGTGTGTGTGGTAGTGTGCCTCTGTGTGTGTGTTGTGTGTGTGTGTGTGTGTGTGTGTGTGTGTGTGTGTGTGTGTGTGTTCGCTTCTGTGTGTTCATTAGCATGTCTCAGCAAGAGAACAGGGAAACCTTCATTCTGGCTCACTTTCGCCCTCAACCAGTTTTCGGGCGAAAGTGAGCCAGAATAAAGGTTTCCCTGTTCTCTGACAAGTAAGACTTCAATAACCAAAAAATAACGATTATCTACAAACAAACATACTGTGCAGGGTTATCCGTTTTTAATACTAATTTACTAAACTTTTCAGATTTCAGTTTTTGCTTAATCCTATGTTTTTCCTGGTCATTTTCAATAACATCATTTTCGCGCAAACATTCTTCAAATGAGTCTCTGTCTTTCATGTGAAATAACACTACAGTCTTTAACTGTTCTCTAAAGTCTTTTAAAACTGAGTTATATTTTTGGCATAAAATCCACACACTTATCCTAGCATGTCTTCCACTGAAAGCTAGTTTTGACAAAGTGTTTCTCTTTTTAATTATGTCTCTTTCTGCTGAACAGTCATCTATAATAAATAGTGTCTGCGTTCCTTCAAACAGTCTATAAAACTGTTCTAAACACTCACTCAGTTTATTGCTAGGATCAACTAAATATATGTCATCATCTGTCCATATAAACCTTCTATCATATATGTTTTGGGTTCATTTAATGTTGGACAGAAATTAAATATATCAAAATTATAGCAGATAAACTGTTTGAAATTAGGTCGAGGATAAATATTTTTTTTTTTCCACAACCAGTCTGCCCACAATCAATGAGCAATGAGGAGTTTTTGTCAATAAAGTTTACCTCTCATAGTTTTTAACAAAACTTAATCTAATCCGTTTTGTTTTTATCATGCCACTTTAGAACCTGTTCAGTAAATAAATCCTATGGGGCCCTTTAAATTTTTGTAAGATTAATCCATTCAGTGCTTTAAGATTGTTTCTTTTAGACTATTATTGATTTTTTGCTTGTTGTTAAGACCTTAATATCCTCGCTTTGGGTGAAGAACGACGACAGTAAACTTTAAGACTGTCAAACGTCTAAATTTGCCAGCTAATTAGAAATTCCTTTAAAAAGGACGTCAACTAACGCCCACACCCCATCCCTCCCTTATCTTTTAAGACAGAAATTTCAAATACTTTTGTGAACGTGTCTCTAATTTCATTTGCGGCATGAACTGTAATTTTGTGAAGCATCTTTTAAAACCGTTTCTCTCGTGGAGGTACTGTTTTTCCCCCATACGCTTTATTTCAATTCTCTTTCCGGCTATTGTCATCTGGCATAAGCTACAGTAAAGGCCAAGTGAATGCTTTCTGAACTTTTTGCGCCAAAAAATGTAAATGGGCTATGAATTCAATTTTAGTCCCATTCTAAAATGGTTCCAAGTGCCAATGAGTCAGGTTTCGACTATTTTATATTCATACTACCAACATTATTTGCTTCTAGATTGCGCAGTTGCTCTAGTTTAGGAAAACATTTTGCTGCCCGCCAACCTCTTTGCGTTTATAATCGCCATCTTTATGTACTCAAGCCCTACAAAGTTGCCTATCTCACCGTTCTGTTCAAAGTTTTGTAACGTCTGCAAGGTCTTTTAATTCTAAAGTTATACACCTCACAGCGCTAATGTAACTCCTGGTTCTTCTGGCCCATGCGACATTTTTTAGAAAAACTTATTATTTTATTTCCAAAAACAATGTGTAGGTTATCACATTTCACAACTTTCCCCGCTTTGCTGAAAATTTTTATATTAAATGATCCAACCCCCCCACAAACAAATCTTTTAAACTGTAAATTAGGGAATTGTATAATTTCATAATCGCAATATGCAGTTTTCCCCTGACGGGAAGGGAGCTCTAAAACATTTTGAGGGCCTTCCATCATATAAGTTTTCATCAGTGCTCAGCTCATCTAAATGAACATAGAGTAATGAATGTAATGCAAGATCGAGCGGACTTTCCCCCTCATAAGTAGTTTTGGCTGGTGTAACTCTAAATCTATAATTGTTAGCTGTAAACCCTAACATTTTAGCTAGCTCTTTTTTCAAAATAGTAACCTACTTCTTCTTAAAGGCTGAATGTTAACATTGTTTTAGTTTTGCATTGTTAAGTTTGAGAGTAAATGTCGAAGTTACTCATTGCTTCTTTTAGTGAGCAAAACCCGTAATAACCATCAGGTATTTTTTAACTGGCTAAACTATGGCCCCTGTTTTGTAAATTTTTCTGAATCTTATTTTTTCCTTGGATTCACTTATATTAAACCATACGACTTTGAAAAATATTCATGAAGCGCAACCATTTTGGCCCCGAAATTGTTATCAATAGCATGTTCTAAAAACGAAGGAGACGGTCTGGGTTGTTATTGTTACAAACATTTTTTTAAACAAAATAAAAAGAGTGCATTCAAATTACTGGTGAAAAATTTATTCTGTTGGGCCGCACTACATCTTAAAAATATAACACTGACACCCTCGACATTGCTGTGACCCAGACTGCCTCTTTTCATAAAAAGGTGAGTACTCCATTGAAGAGCTATCTTAACCCCCCTATTGAAACGACCACATCAAGAAAGCGTGGTTTAGTCATCCGATGCAGTTTTTCAAACCATTAAACTTTGCTGTGTTTTGCGCATCAATGGGTGTGGAGTGTCGTATGCTGATCATTTAAATCACCATGATCCTTTGGTGAGGTCAGTGTACAGAATTTCATTTTTATTACACCTTCAGACGTATTTTGACTGAACTGCAAGCGCCATTACCAAAAGACAAACCATTTAATCCACTCAGCAACAGAATAGACATGAAGGCTTTTGAAAGGATCTGTAACGAATTCAATATTAACATCAAGACAGGGTTTAGACAAAAGTTGATCATAATCATGGCCTAGGCGACCTTTATTTTCGGGGCACCCCATAGAAAGTATAACTATGACTGGCATCCCCCCTTTCAAAACTTTCTTTTTTTGGGACAACTGTTGAGCCTGGTCCCTACAGCAAGAGCATAAAACAGCATGGACAACATTTTTTCTTAGACACTTCTAAGGGCCTAACTAGGGCGGGAATGAAACGAATAAACACTCTATTCGTACTTACGTTTGGTGTTTGCTAGGCTGCAAACACAGGCGAGATCGAGCATAACTGATCCTTCTACTGGCTTTGACGCACAAAAAAAAATACTTAGCAAATTTAGAGGACGCCATTAATTCTACAGTTTATTTACCTTCAAGTATTAAAAGATACCAAAATGTTTTTTCAATACGCAAGATCGAAAGTTAGACTTTGCTGTTGGCACTGGTTTATACATGCTGCCTTCTGACCTTAGACTCCAGATAGGTACAATAATAAACTATAATAATGAAATTCTTATAGCAGGCAATGAACAGAAGGTTGGGAAAAAGGACATAAATTCTGAGCCATAAAATTACAAACAATAAAAGAACGCCCAAGATTAAGTCATCTAATTCCGAAGTCCAAACCCCCAAAGTCATTGAAGACTCAGCAAGCTCGCGGACTCTGTTTGCGATGACCATGAATATGAAAAGACAGCGCTTGTTCTTTTGGGTTAACTGGCATAGGATTACTTGGTCTTTTCTTACTAAATAGTAACCCAACTATTACAAGAACTAATGTCCATAAGTGCTCGGCCATAAAGCCAACTACTTTGCTTGCAGTAGACAAAAGCCAGCTGACAATACTCCCCAATATTCCTGGGAAAGCGTCCAGGCTTTACCAGCTAATTTTTTAATAAACTTGCAAGATGATCAAGCTGTTTTTTTACCCATGATTTATCAGGCGGAGATGGAGGCGATGGGGGCGGAGGTAATGAACTTTGACCACCGCCGCTGTAATAGCCATCACCATTGTACTTATTGCAAATCCCAAGGCAGTTATAAGCTTGCTTAATGTGACTCCTTTCTCTCTAAACATGTTCGTATTCGTTCTGCTAGTGTTGTGTCTTTATATAAAATTTTTTCGATAGTTTCTCTTATTCTATTCACTTGAGTTCGTAATTGGTCTCGGTTTAGTAGTTAGCGCTTTTTAGTCTTGCTGATCTTTCTTGTTCAAGATTTTTTAGTCTTTGTCTTATTCTTTCTTTAATCTCACGCCCTACGATGCGGTCATCAGCCTCAAAGAGTTCTTCTTTTTCTCTTTTTATATGCTATCTAGTTCACCTAGTTTTGCTAAATTTTGTTAATTCGCCTCTAATGGTTCTTAAAGCATGATCAAGGGCCGTTATTTCCCCGCATGGGTAGCGGTGAGTCGTGTATAGTCTTGAATGCTGTTTTTTCTGAAAAACTGGTTTTTCTGCTTCTATTGCATTTATTATTTCATCTGCCGATTGATTTAATTCTTCAAGTTCCCATGTTTTGTATTTGGTTAGCTGTTGGAGTTTTCCCGCAGTGTGTTTTGAAGTTTAGAAAAATGCCTCCGCCTTAATTTCGGTCTAACAAGACCAAGGCGATTTTTATCTTTCACACTGAGTCTTTGTATTTAAATTTTACTCTTGGCTAAAACTTTGATGGGTCTGGTTTAGTTGTAAGCCCAACAGATTCTCCTTGATCGCCCTTACAAAACAAATGACCATCTTCTAATTCAAAATCATTTGGGTCCTATAAATTCGGGAGGGTTTTTGACCTAAACTTTTGTAAAATGCTCCCCCGTATTTCTGTTAATTCACGCCGCATTTGAGAGCGCTGAGCGATGCCGTTTTCAAAGGTCATTTTACTCATGTCGTCTCCGGGTCAAAAACATCTAATCTTTTGCATCTTCAATGCCTGCCATGTTTTAAATAAATTTTAAATTTTTATTTTGCTTTATAAAAATGTCACAAGCACATGGCTCGATTTTTTGACCCGCATAGAAGACTGAAAGAACCCTTTGGCGTGAAGGGAAATAAGCGGACTATTACTGTTCCAAATAATCCATCTACTATTGATGCAGATCAAATTCTTACTGTCAAATTTCCAGACCTAGGAGCGGATGAAGTGATTGTGCCAGGATCTGCCCGTCTTACTTTCAAAATAGAACTCGCTTCAACAACAGACGCAAACAGGACAGTTGTACAGAATCTGGGGCGGGCAATCGTTAAGAAAATTTTCTATAAAACTTGAGGGGCAAGAAATATTTTCTTTACACAATGCAGACATATTTTTAACCTATTCTGATCTATGGCTAACCGGGAATGAAAGGGCTGATCTTGCGTTTCAAGGAATCGAAAATGAAGAAGCGCTAAAACATAGAATAGGCGCTGAAAATGCTAAAGACGGCAAAGGTTTGTAGCTGTAAGTTATGCGTATGGAAATCGCTTTTTCATACCCCTAGATTTTGAGTTGTTAAAAGCGCATGCCCCATACTTTCAAGGAGCATTAAAAGACAGATTGTCATATGAACTAACTTTTAAATATGTTATTTATATCTACAGACGCCGAAGCAAAGTAAAAGCATTTCTGACATCTCGTTAGAGTTTGACACTGTTAGCAACCCTGACTTAGCGAGGTTGATCCGGCAACAATATCAGTCAAATTAGCAATTATTATTACGAAAGAGTGATTCATCATTCTAAATATCCTAAAAGCAAGGCAGACACTATATGGAATTTTAGTTTTAGTGCCACAGCAAGATCGCTTAAAGGTATTTTATTGCTGTGCGAAGATGAAGAACCATTCCAAAGACAAACTGAAAATTTTGTTAATCCTAAAATAACGAAAGTGCAATGTACAATTGAGGGCAGTCCTAACCAAATCTACGCTAGCGGGCTTAAACCTTATCATCATTTTGATGAAATAAGAAAACTGTTTGGAGGCGGGAGGTGTAGTAATCCGACAGTTGACCTTGTGTCTAAAGATTTGCATCTTCACAGTGTTAGACTTGATCATTATTTAACAACGAAATACGGTTTATGGATTGACCTAAGATCAACGGAGGATAATCAGTTACATGGAAGCGGGAGAACTGTTAGGGACATAATAAACATTCAAATTGATAAAGAAAAAGAGGTGATAAACCGCTTAATGTGTATTTGTTTTTAATATATGATGCGCAGCTGAATATTCAAGATAACAGATTAGAAAATATACAATACTAAATTATTTTTTATTTTATAAAAAGCATGTCTGTTCAGGTTTATCCAAATGTGCCTACAGCGCCAGAGTTGCCAAGAGAAGAGATAGCCCCTGACATAAAAACCTTTAGATTAACAAAACATTACACAAATGCAACAAAAACTAGAGCAGGACCTTTCAAAATACAGCAAAACCAAACGAAGGTATTCTGCTGCCTTTAATGCTGTTACATATGTTAATACTGGAACAAACGACTATAAGCGCTCTATCAGCAGGAACGAGTGTTGGTCTCTTAGCAACGGGCATAGGGGCGCACCCGCGGCTTTACCTCTAGGGGGCTGTCTTTAGCTCTCGGCCTGTGTTCATTAGCTGTAAGTGCTGCTGGCAAAAAATTAAAAACTAAACTCCAAAAGCACACAGCTATGGTTCAACTAATAACAGCTAAACTTAGCTCGTTCAAACTGACAATAAATAAAGCACTAGCTGACTCAAACATCACGGATGAAGAATTTAATCGTTTACAGGCCGATTTTGATGACTACAAAAGACAAAGTTTGATCTTCAAAGAAAGGCGAGGACAAAGTTTTTCTCAACAGCCAGACGCCGAGCAGATAAAAAAGGAATGCTTAAAAAAGTAAACGAAACATTAAAACTCTGTTCTAAACAGCTCACATTAACAACACCAAAAGGTGTTTATACTTTAGTTTATGAGTCCAAGCGTAAAAAGACCGTTGATTTTGATTCTGATTAAGTATTTTTTTTTTAATTTAAATAAATATTTTGAGTTAGAAAAGAGACTCAACATGGCTAAGATATATGAAGGACAAGACGAATTTTTTGAAGCAATGCAAGAAAATTTATCAAGAGCACTGAATGATATTGATTTAGAAGTTATTAATCCAGAAAACGTGATTCTGTTTAAAGTATTTTTTTTAAAATTTAAATAAATATTTTGAGTTAGAAAAGAGACTCAACATGGATAAGATATATGAAGGACAAGACGAATTTTTTGAAGGAATGCTTGAGGGAGAGCGTTTATCAAGAGCACTGAATGATATTGATTTAGAAGTCATTGACCCAACAAACGTACAGGCAAGTGTTGTTCATGCTATTTCTCAAGTTCCAGGCAAACTAACAATAGACCCACCGGTTAAAGTAATGTTAGCAGTTTTAATCGACTATGTAACAATAAATGAAGAAAATCTAGAAGTCTGGGTCTCAACTAAACAACAGACTATTCTTTCTCATAAAGACTTAACCCGGTTGGGCAGACGAACTGCTTACACAGTTTGACGCTGCGCTGAAGAAGCTAAAATGAGAGGCTCTGGTTGGTCAGAGGGCGAAGTCTTAGAGATCAGATTAAAACAGTCTAAGTATGCGCCGATTGTTGGCAAGTCTCACATTCCACTACCTCCAACATTAGTCGCAAAAAAAAGCAGTTCTAAACATAAAGAATACAGACAACAAATGTTTTATGTGGTGTGTTCTTGCAAGGCTGCATTACGCCCGCAAAAACGCAGAGAGAGTGTCTAACTATCGCCCTTACATCAATGATCTTAACTTTAGTGGGGTGTCCTTTCCTGTTAGTGTAGACCAAATTGATCAGTTTGAAGAACAAAACAAACCAATAACTGTCAATTTTACACATGGGGTGAGGAAACAAATCTACAGCCGATTAAAGTGTCCAAGAACAGTCAACGATTGGCGAGCCAGACAAAAGCCATGTTGACTTACTGCTGATGCTTTCACCAGCGGGGCTACCGCATTACACATTGATACGCGCGATGAGTAGACTAATGAAGCATACTACAAAAGATCATGGCAAACAAGAATTCTGCAGAAAATGTTTAACAAGAATTCCATCTGCGCAAGCCGCGAGTGAACATATAAAACATTGTAAAGTTCTGTAGACTGTAATACAGAAACTAATTACGCCCCCGCCAGGATCTAAAGTTAGTTTTAAGAACTGGAAACGGCTGCAAACAAGCCCATACGTAGTTTACGCAGACTTCGAGTCGCTTATTGTTCCTTATGAAGGGCCAGCACCACAAAAACTTCGAAAAACAGTCTTAATGAGTAATCATCAGATTTGTTCATTTGCCTTCATTATTGTTAGGTCGGATGGCGTTTATTCAGAACCAGAATTATATAGAGGGCTAGATGCTGCAGAAACATTCTTAAAACGCATGCAGCAAGTGCGTAACGCTGTTCTAATAATCTAAACTTATCTGAAATCATAATGGCGCCTGAAGACCAACAACAGTATAACTCAGCCACGCATTGTTGGATTTGCGGTTTAGAGCTAACGCCCAAGAGTGTAAACCCCACAGTAAGAGACCATGATCACATTAGTGGGAAGTTTAGAGGTGCAGCGCACAGTAAATGCAATCTTCAACTAAAGTTTGATCCAAAGACATGGAAGCTGCCATCTTCTTTCATAACTTGCGAGGTTACGACTCTCACCTTATAATGCAAGCAGTAACCAGCGCCTTCAGGGTAGCATGCATTGCACAGTCATCAGAAAAGTACATGTGTTTCACTTTAAATAACATGTCTTTCTACGACTCTATGCAACACATGATGGGTTCATTAGAGTCACTGGCTATGTCCTTAAAGTCCTGCCCAATAACGGAAAAATATTTTGACTCAACTCTTGTTAGAAAGGGTGTTTACCCTTATGAATACATGAACAGTTGGGAAAGGTTTGCGAAGATACACTTCCGCCTAAAGGCGCGTTCTTTTTAGTCTTAGAGGAAAAGGACATCAGCGACTCCGATTACCAGCATGCTCAAGATGCTTGGCAAAAGTTAGATTGTAAAACGATGGGAGACTATCATGATTCATACTTGATGGCAGATGTATGTTTGTTGGCGGACGTCTTTGAAAATTATAGAAAGACCTGCATGAAACATTATAGCCTGAATCCCGCGCATTACATTTCTGCGCCCGGGATGAGCTGGGACGCTTTCTTAAAGTTTACTGGAGTACAGATTGATTTATTGTCAGATTTACCAATGATACAGATGATTGAAAACGGATTGCGTGGAGGAATTAGTATGGCGTCGCATCATTACTGTAAAGCAAACAACAAATACTTGGACGACTATGATCCGAGTAAAAGGCCTAACTATCTCATGTATTTAGATGCAAACAATCTGTATGGATGGGCTATGGCGCAATCGCTTCCATTACGCAACTTTAAAATGTACACAGGCGGCGATCCGAATAATATTCAAAAGGCATTAAAGTGGTTGGGCAGTTTAACGCCTGATCAACAGCGTGGTTTCATTCTAGAAGTTGACTTAGAATATCCTCATGAACTCCATGACCTGCATAATGACTATCCATTAGCAGCAGAAAGTCTAAAGATGGATCCAAGAGAGCCGCCTAAACTTGTGCCCAATCTTCGGGGCAAAAAAAATTATGTCTGTCATTACAGACTTCTGCAATTTTATTTAAGACATGGTTTAAAGTTAACAGCTGTTCATCGTATTATTGCTTTTGATCAAGAACAGTTCATGAAACCATACATCATGAAGAACACTGATCTTAGAACTAAATCCGCAGATGCTTCAGAAAAAGACTTTTTCAAGCTGATGAACAACAGCTGTTTTGGAAAGACTATGGAGAATCCGCACAAGCGTAAAAGATGTCAGATTGGTCACCAGAGAGAATGAAGCAATTAAGCTGACTTCAAAACCTAATTATCAGGACTTCAGAAGATTTCATGATCAGCTTTTTGGCATAATGATGAAAAAAAAGAAAGTCAAATTTGTCAACCTCGGGTGATGTCAGTGGAGGAAGGACTAGCGCACAGCCCAAACACACTCACAGCTTGCTTACAATCTCATTCATATATCATGCATTCGTCACATCAAACCACTAGTAAAGTCTATAACTTTACTACACATGATCATAGAAAGAAACCTCAATGCATATGGAATTGAACAAAATAAAACATTCTCTCTTTCCTGAACTTTACAAAATCATTTATCTAAAACATCATTAACTAACCCGGGTATAAATAGATTTCTACTTTACCTGGCCAGGTGATCTTAACTATTCACGAATCACTGTCTTTTTTCTTTCCTTTTTTTTTCTTCACTGTCACTTTCACAACACGACACAACTGCTGGCACCGGTCAAGTTAGACTGCTGGCATCGGTCAGGCTGGACTGCTGGCACTGGTCAGGTCAGACTGCTGGCGTTGGTCAGGTTGGACTGCCGATGAAAGTGGCGCTGGCCAAGTATGAGGTCGAACCCCCGGTTCAGATAGAACAGTGACTATCAACATCGATCTGTTCTCTTTCTTTCTTCCTGCATTAACGCATTGCACTCTCTCTCTCTCTCTTCTAGTCTGCTCTTATCAAATGGACATGGTTGCTTTTCTTCTCTTTTTTCTTTTCTTTCTTTTTCTCTTCATTAGTTAGCAACTCTCTCTTCCCACATCTCTCTTTAGTCCTTCCTCTGCAGACTATCTCTGGGGCTCAATGCTACAATTTGGTTCTCTCCTCTCTCCTCATCTCTCTCTCTCTGCCCTTCTCTCCTGCAGAGCTCACACTCCAACCTCTCTCTCTCTCTCTGTTCGTTCTCCCCCTCGTTCTACCGTTCTCTCACTCTCACATCCTTCTTATTCCGTCCCGATCTGTCCAAAACGGGCGAGTACCATTGGTCAGTATTTTTACCCTGATACCCGAAGTTATCTCCTCTAATTCCATTGGATATTTCAAATCATGACAGTCACGCCTACACACCTTACTCTCTGTGGTGGTCAATTGGTCATTTAATTGATTAGCTAGATTTCACCCCCACCACACACTACCTTCTCCCTCTCCCTTTCCTGCTTTAACCTGCGACGTCCGACTAACAATGGCGTTGGTTCACAAATTGGCCAGATGAGCTTGAGCCAGGCGCTACGACTCGTCTCGCTAGACATCGAGGCGTCAGTCAAGGCTGCTTAGTTTGTCTAGCCGGACAGACCGTCTCTGTGAAGCCTCTCTGCTAAGCTTAATTGCCTGGACCCGACCCGTGGGCCCGTCTTTCTGGCGCCTAGAATGTTTGAGTTTGGACTTATGTCCAAACAACCTGGACCACGACTTGGTTGTTCTATTTTTGACCGTGACAATTTCCCCTTGCAAAAGACTATGCACCGCACCGTCTCAAAACCACGGTACAAAAAAAACAACAACCGAATTTGCTGACACACAGCTACACGTGCAAAGTTTGAAAAAATACTTTACAACCAACGGATTATAAAATATTATCATTAGTGAATACCACTCCAATGAGTTATCATTGACGTGCGCTCTTGCGTTATTTCAATTCATTTTATAACGACCTCTGTGCGCACCTATGCAATTCCCCTACTTGCGGATTTGCCACATCTTCTCTTCACAATTCTATGAAAAGCACAATATAGTATGATCACGATCCATGACACTTCACTGAGGAATCTCCGTCCTCACTTATTGCAAATAATGCATCACTACACAAGCGACTGTATGCTCCAAGCATAACTACATTCACATGAACAAGTCTCACAAAGAAAATATGAACAAGTCTCACACAAAAAATATGAACCATAGCCAACTGGGAATGAACCCATATCCACTCAACATAGCTGTAATCGACACATATTATCAACAAAGCACCCCGGATATGACTGACTTCCTCTGAGTTGCAGCTTGCTAGACTACACGGCTTAAATAGTCAGCTCCGACATTCTGTCGACCTGGAATGTACTGCACTCGGTACTGTAGGGCTGCAGTGCCATTGCCCAAGCAGAACCCTGCTGTTTTTCAGCTGTGCCTCTTGCAGGAATTTGAGTGGTTGGTGATCTGTCTCTATCACGAACTCTTTTCCCATACAAGTATTTGTGGAACTCTCGCACGGCCCACACGACAGCTAAACACTCCTTCTCACCGTTGCGTACCCTTCTTCACACTTTGTCAACTTCCTGCTAGCATATCTCACAGGAAACTCGACCCCTTCATGCTCCTGTAACAATACTGCACCTATCCCACCACTGATGCATCTGTCCGCAACAAAAATGGTTTGGACATATCTGGTAGCTTCAAGATGGGACGGGAAACCTAGCCTTTCCAACACCGTCTGCAGTGCTTGCTCTGCAGCGTCTGACCATTCGACCACTGCCGGTTTCCCTGCCTTGACCAAATCACTGAGAGGACTCGTGATCGCAGCAAAATTTGGAACAAACTCCCTGTAGAAGCCAACAAAACCTAGCAGACTCCTGACTTCTGTTTTGGTCTTTGGTCTCTCTGAATTCATCATCTTCTCCACCTTTCCTCTTTCCGGCTGCTTTGTGTCGCCTCCGACAACAAAACCTAGGAACTCCAGGCTTGGAAAACCAACCTGGCACTTTGTTGGTCTGGCTGTGAGATTGGCTTGTCTCAGCCTCTCTAAAACTGCTCCTAGCTGCCTCATATGCTCCTCCCATGTCTCGGATGCTATCAGAATGTCATCCATGAAATTCACAACACCTTCCAATCCCGTCAATAGCTTCCTCATCATCCGAGAGAAGACTGCAGGTGCGTTGACCATCCCAAAAGGGAGTACTCGCCACTGGTATAGCCCATAGGAGTGGAGATGCTGTGACTTCCTTTGAGTCCTCACTCAGGGCTATTTGCCAGTAACCCTTGCTCAGATCTATCCTGGTGAAATACTGGCTCTTGCTTGTGGCGATCTGAGCGAACAGGTCTTCCATGTTTGGTATGACCTCTGCATCGACCTTGGTGACACTGTTCAGACGTCTATAGTCCACACAGAATCGATGCTCACCTGACTTTTTCCTCACTAAGACGACGGGTGCACTATACGATGATTTGGACGGTTCGATCACCCAAGGTCCAACATCTTTTCTACCTCCTCCTCGATCACTTGCTTGGTGGCATATGGGATCGGGTAGGCTTTCACATGTACGGGTTTCTGTGATGTTAACTCCACCGTACATGTCTCTAGAGTTGTCCTGCCTGGTTTATCAGTCAGGGACGCCCTATACTGTTCTAGGAGCCCCCTAACTTCCTCCTGTCTCCTACTGTCTAGCCCTTCATACAGTGACACATCCCTGTATGACTCTTCTCCTGGGAACTCAGGCAACAAAATCTCCCCTTCTTCTGCTGGGTCTCCTCCACCTCCATCAATGATTGCTGCTGCGCCTATGTGCTGAGTCTCACGCTGAATGTATTTGCGGAGCAAATTTGCATGGAAAAGTTTTGATTTCCCATTCACATCGATTCGGTAGTCCTGATCTACCTTTTCAATGATGGTGAATGGTCCCTTCCAATGCATCAGCAGCTTGTTGTGATCCGTGGGAAGCAGTAACAGGACTTGATCTCCCACCTTGAGGAATTGCTTCCTCACCTTCCTGTCATATTGCTTCTTCTGGACGACCCTAGCCTCCTGCAAACTCTCCCTTGCGACCTTACATGTCTCCTCTAGCCTATTGCGTAAGTCCACCACATACTGATATGTGGTTTTGACTTCTTCGGACTCCTGTTCTCCGGACCACAGCTCTTTGAGAATGCACACCGGTCCCCGAACTGTCCGCCCATACAGCAGCTCAAATGGCGAAAAGCCTGTGCTCTCCTGAGGGGCTTCCCTGTAGGCGAACAGTGCCGCTGGAATGTAGCGGTCCCAATCTGCTGGCCTTTCCTCACAGAGCTTCTTTAAGATGCCCTTCAGCACACCATTGAATCTCTCCACCAAGCCATTGCATTGTGGGTGGTATGGGGTAGTGAGAAGCTGTGTGATCCTAGCAGCCTGTTGACCTCCCTCATCACGCCTGAGGTGAACTGTGACCCCTGTCACTGAGAATTTGTGCTGGCACACCCACGCGAGAGAAGATGTCTACCAGCCCTTCAGCGACCTGTTGCGTATCTACGCCTTTCAATGCAACCGCTTCTGGGTATCTGGTCGCGTAGTCCACCAGCGTCAACACATACCTGTGCCCACCTTTGGAACAGGGCGCGATTGGGCCATCAGATCAACAGCCACCCTCCTGAATGGTGTGTCAATTAAAGGGGGATGTTTAAGAGGCGCCTTCCTCTTCACCCCTCTTGTGGCTGACCTTTGACACACGTCACATGACATGCAGAAACGCTTGATGTCTGCCATTGCTCCTGGCCAATGAAAGTCATCAAAGATTCGGTCAGCTGTTTTGCTGGTGCCGAGATGACCCGCCATGAGCGACTCGTGACCCATGACATGACAGTGTCACGATAACCTGCTGGTACCTCTAACTGAGTGGTCACCTTACCTGTCTTCCCCTTGGTGAACACTCGGTACAACAGCCCGCCTTTCACAAGAAATTCTGTCTCACTCCTCTAACCTCCTGTTTCTCTCACCTCTTGCCAACTCCAAGACTTCACGAGCGAGGGTCTTGTTCCTGTGCTGCCCTAAACTCATCAGGCGACACGTCTATGCCCGACTTCCTTCCTGGAACAACTAACGGTTTAACAGCCTTTTCCTCCTTCTTGCTCCGTGTCTGAACTGCTGCCCTGTAGCAGTCAACAACTCAGGATCCCTGGATCCCTTGCCCCTGGAATATTTCCAATGATCAAATCATGAAGGGGTTTCTCCATCACCAACGCAGACAACTCGCCTGAGAAGTAAGGGGTACGTACTTCTATCTTAGCAACTGGAAACTCCCTCACAGTGCCATCGATTAGAGTACAGGTCTGGATTTGCCCTGTCAAATCCCCTTTATCGACCAGCGTTGTTCGTACTACCCCGCATGAACAACAGTGTCTCGTAACACTTTCACCCTCTGCTGGCCAATCCACCCTTCTTCCACTGGTAACGAACCACTCAGCCTAGTGCCCTCCATCCCTGACACTGACTGCTGTCCAGTGCTAGCCATAGGCTGCACTCCACCCTTTCAGACTGAATCCCTGTTGGTTCCACTGCAGGTCGTTTCCCTTGACGACCCTTATCCACCTCTTGCAAGGCTGCTGCCTTCTGGAACCTCATGCGACAATCCCTCGCCACATGTCCCTTCTTGTGACAAATGAAACACCTAATGTCCTTTGCCCTTCCTTCTGCCCCACCACTGGGTTTGCAGACTTTGCAGAAAACTCCCCTAGTCTCCTTGCACTCTTCTCACCTGTGCCTAGCACCTGTTTCTCCTGCACCTTCGTGCCCAAACGTGCCTCTCTATACACCTCTGCGAACTTCAACAACTCCCCTGCTGTCTCTGGCTGTCTCTCTTTCAAATGTATGGTTAACTCAGGGCTGCAACCTGACAAAATCTGTTCTTTCATAACTAGCTCTTTCAATTCAGCGAACTCCTTCTTCGTACCACTCAACTCTAACCATTTCTCAAAATAGTGATCCAGACGTGCACCAAACTGAGTGTACGTTTCCCCTGCTTGCAATCTAGCTGAACGAAATTTCTTTCTGAATCCTTCCTCTGTGAGGTCAAATCCTTCATCAATGATTCCTTCACAGCACCAAAATCAGATTGGGCGTCTGCTGGTAATGCAGTGAAAATCTGTAGTGCCTTACCAGTCAATAGCGCTGACAAAATGACTGCCCACTCTTCTGGAGGCCAACCCTGACTGGTCGCAAACGTTTCGAAACGACTGATGTATGCATCAATCGAATCGGTTCCTTCAGAGAATTTTGGCAACTTGGGTCGGGGGGCATAGCTGCGCACAGAGTCACTGGAAACTGAACTCCATCCTCGGTGGTCTCCCTCTGTATTCTCACTTTCTCTAACTCTAATTGAACCTTTAATCTTTCCGTTTCCTGCGCTTCCTTTAGTCTTTCTGTTTCCTGCGTTTCCCTAGCTTTAATCCTTTCTGTTTCCTGCCTCATTCTTTCTGTTTCCTGCGCCTCCCTTATTCTTTCTGTTTCCTGCTTCATTCTTTCTGTTTCCTGCGCTTGCCTTATTCTCTCTCAGAGCTGCCAACCAGTACGTTCCGGCCGTATTTTGTCACGGCGAGTTTACAAAAATACGGTGATACGGTCGAGCCAAAATAATACGGTGACGAACTTGCGCAAATGGTACGGCCATTTGTTGCTTTACCGAGGCAGCAGATTTGTAGTGCTAAAAGGGATCCTACAAGGAGACAGAAGAAAAAGGCCTCTGCCAGCCACATAAATTCCATCCATCCTTGATTCCTTTTACTGTGTAGCTCTCGCCTTAGCAGACCACTAGCAGGGCAGGAAATTCCATCTGTCTCTCCCTGTAGCAGACGACATGTGTCAAGGAATGGCCCAGGCAGCGACTTAACTGCTGTGGCTATTTTTAGTATGCTCATCATACCCCCTGCTTGCCAACCTCCCTCTCTCTCCCCACCCTGTAGCAGACGACATGGCCCTTAGCAGCTGAGGCAGCAACTGCTGTGGCTAGCAGGAGGGAGGGGAGAGGGGGGGGGGGGGGGGAGGGGGAGGATGGCAAGTAGTATGCCCATCCTACCCCCTGCTTGCCAACCTCCCTCCCCCCCCCCCACCCCCCTCTTCTGAATGTGGAAACAAAAGCTCCACTCAGTTACGTGATAGGTCTGATGGACCATGTGCTGACTCGAGTGAAAGAAAGCCCGCGAACCCTAAGCGTCGTGTAAGCAGTGAGCGGCAGAAGAAGCACATTGGTTTTCTGAATTTCATCATCGTTTTTCATCATCAAAATGGACAACGGCGCAAATAAAAGAAAAAGTGAAGAGCCTCAACCCTGGGGAGTAAAAAAAAAACCCAGCAAGACAACAGCACTTTCGTCCCTCATATTCCAAGGACTTTCCATGCATTGTTGCCTCAAAACTAGGACCACTGTATGCGAGGTGCACCGTCTGTGATTTAGACTTCGTTATAAGTCATGGTGGAATCAACGATGTTTCGTCCCACGTCAAAACAAATAGGCACAAGCAGAAAGGAGCTGCAATTGGACAGACTTTTAAACTGACAAACTTTTTTACCACCCCTTCACCAGCTGAAAAAGCAATGGAGTCGTCGGTGATAAGAGCTGAAACACTGTTTGCTCACTTTCTGGTTGGAACACAACATTGCACTCAGTGCCGCTGATCATGCCGGACAGCTGTTCCTTTTTTTTAAAAATAGTGACAATAATTAATTGAGTGTCAAGTGAGAAATCCAAAGAGACATTCTAATGATTCACTTTTTAAAATCATTGACAAAAACTGATTAAGTCAAGTGACAATTCACTTTGCTCAAATTATTGTGAAAGAAAGCTTTTCTATCAAGTTGAAGGTAAGCCTTTTAAGATTATTTTTTGTGTGTAGACTCTAATTGTCAGTTTTGTCTTTGTCTTATGCTGGTCTGCTCTTTCTTTCTTCGTATACATATGTGTGTATGTGTATTGTCACTGTGGTGGTTTGAAATGTTCGTGTATAGGCCTATATATGTCTCTGTGTCTCAATTTGTGTATGTGTGTGTGATAGTAGTAGTATTTTTTTCTAGCAGAAGTAGACTAAGTAAGTAAATTGTATGTTATTGTCAAAGAGTAAGTCTTGATCAATCTCTTATGCTAATAGTTTTTAATCACTATTAATTATAAAAAGAAAAGTGCATACAAAATAAGTTGGTTAAAAAAGAAATCAAAACGCCGCGTGAAATTTAATTCCGGTCGGAAAATACTGTCAGATGGTGAAAAATACTGTGAAAAGCCAGGAATAGTACTGGGAAGAAATTTTGGGGTTGGCAGCTCTGCTCTCTGTTTCCTGCGTTGCACTAGCTTTAGTCCTTTCCTGCTCTGCTAATGCTATCTCTACGGCAACACGGCGTCTTTCTGCACGTTCATCTCTTTCCATCTTTTGTTGGTTTTCAACGAATGCACGCAACTCATCTCCTGAGTAACCTAGATCACGAGCGACGCTCACAAGTTGTTCAATAGGGGTGTTCTTTTCTTCCGCCATTGTATCTCTTTCTTTTTTTTTTTTGAACAAGATTTTATTACGACAGCCAAACTGGTGGTTTCCGACACGAGTGACGTAATAGCACAATCCTATGAATGATAATATTAGCTTGGGACAACGTAATTAGTTTTTATAAGACGCCCAGCGCCTGACCCAACTATGAGAGCGAATTATAGGCAATCTGTGCGAAATAAGTACTCTGGGGCTGGAATGCCAAGCCTAGTATTAACTATCTTGGAAGCAATGCCAAGCCTAGTATTTAACTATCTTGGGAACATACAGTAAGACAACCCCTTGTCTTAGGATTACAATACTTGAATCCCACCCAGCTTCCTCTCTGAGAAGTTGAACAATTATAATAAATGGGCCAGAATCATCCTGGCAGGCTCGCCAATAAATTGTCAACCTCGGGTGATGTCAGTGGAGGAAGGACTAGCGCACAGCCCAAACACACTCACAGCTTGCTTACAATCTCATTCATATATCATGCATTCGTCACATCAAACCACTAGTAAAGTCTATAACTTTACTACACATGATCATAGAAAGAAACCTCAATGCATATGGAATTGAACAAAATAAAACATTCTCTCTTTCCTGAACTTTACAAAATCATTTATCTAAAACATCATTAACTAACCCGGTATAAATAGATTTCTACTTTACCTGGCCAGGTGATCTTAACTATTCACGAATCACTGTCTTTTTCTTTTCCTTTTTTTTTCTTCACTGTCACTTTCACAACACGACACAACTGCTGGCACCGGTCAAGTTAGACTGCTGGCATCGGTCAGGCTGGACTGCTGGCACTGGTCAGGTCAGACTGCTGGCGTTGGTCAGGTTGGACTGCCGATGAAAGTGGCGCTGGCCAAGTATGAGGTCGAACCCCCGGTTCAGATAGAACAGTGACTATCAACATCGATCTGTTCTCCTTTCTTTCTTCCTGCATTAACGCATTGCACTCTCTCTCTCTCTCTTCTAGTCTGCTCTTATCAAATGGACATGGTTGCTTTTCTTCTCTTTTTTTCTTTTCTTTCTTTTCTCTTCATTAGTTAGCAACTCTCTCTTCCCACATCTCTCTTTAGTCCTTCCTCTGCAGACTATCTCTGGGGCTCAATGCTACAATTTGGTTCTCTCCTCTCTCCTCATCTCTCTCTCTCTGCCCTTCTCTCCTGCAGAGCTCACACTCCAACCTCTCTCTCTCTCTCTGTTCGTTCTCCCCCTCGTTCTACCGTTCTCTCACTCTCACATCCTTCTTATTCCGTCCCGATCTGTCCAAAACGGGCGAGTACCATTGGTCAGTATTTTTACCCTGATACCCGAAGTTATCTCCCTCTAATTCCATTGGATATTTCAAATCATGACAGTCACGCCTACACACCTTACTCTCTGTGGTGGTCAATTGGTCATTTAATTGATTAGCTAGATTTCACCCCCACCACACACTACCTTCTCCCTCTCCCTTTCCTGCTTTAACCTGCGACGTCCGACTAACAATGGCGTTGGTTCACAAATTGGCCAGATGAGCTCGAGCCAGGCGCTACGACTCGTCTCGCTAGACATCGAGGCGTCAGTCAAGGCTGCTTAGTTTGTCTAGCCGGACAGACCGTCTCTGTGAAGCCTCTCTGCTAAGCTTAATTGCCTGGACCCGACCCGTGGGCCCGTCTTTCTGGCGCCTAGAATGTTTGAGTTTGGACTTATGTCCAAACAACCTGGACCACGACTTGGTTGTTCTATTTTTGACCGTGACAAAATTAGACAAACCTGTATTTATTGGGTTTACTGTTTTAGAATTATCAAAGCTTTTGATGTTAGAGTTTCTTTATGACTACTTTAAGCCCTCGTATCCTGAGTCCAGAGTACTTTACACAGATACAGACAGTTTTGTTAAGATATTCCTACTGAAGACATCTATAAAGACATGGAAATGGAAGTAGCTAAAGGACATGCGGGATGGTATGATACATCTGATTACCCTAAAGATTCGCCTTTGCATTCAATTACTAACAAGAAGGTTTTAGGAAAGATGAAGGATGAATTATCTGGAAAGGTGATCAAGGAGTTTGTTGGTTTAAGGTAAAAAATGTACAGTATTTCGAGCCAGGAGAAAATCATTAAGAAAGCAAAGGGAATATCTCGCAGCGTTGTGCAGTCAAACATATCACATGACAACTACAAAGAAGCATTGTTTAGCAATAAGACTTTTCATCATGACAACGTAAAACTACGATCTAATCTACATGAGATCAACACAACAGTTGTAACAAAGAAGTCATTAGATAGAACAAACACAAAACGGTTGTTTGTTAATCCGGAGTTTTCATATGCAATCGGGCACTGGAGAACCGTAAATTAATTAAAGCGGAACTGTGTCTGGCGGAATTATCTGCAGTTCTTCTTTCACAAAAGATCTTTGAGGAGCTGGTTGTTTTGTTGTGTCAGTTTCTCGTAAATAATACACGGGCGGATTCATTTTTATAATTCTTTTTATTTCATATGGATCAACACTCCAAACTGGATCTGTTGCCCTGATGCGAGTGTCCCCTTCTGCTTCCCCCGGCAAATAAAGGTACCTTACTTTTAATCCAAATGGTAATAGTTTGCCGGATGAAGACTCTCCTTCAGCAACATTTATTGTTTTTCTTTTAATTGCTTGTACTGGTTTTAGCCCTTTAAATTCTTCATTATTCATTGCGCGCAAAACTGAGGGCAGTCTTCTAACCCATTCTGTGTTGCGAGAATTGTCAATCAGCTCTCTGTGATACTGGTAGGAGAAAAGTCTTTCGGCTAACTGTTTGTTAAAGTTTTCAACTAAAGCCTGTGATCTGTGAACTCCCGGAATGCCTCTTCTAATAGTAACTCTGTGTTTTAACAATAATTGATTCACTTGGCCTTTAAATTCTTTTCCATCATCGACTTGAATCATGCGAGGATAAGTTAGTGGCCCTCGTTGGTATATCAGTTGTATAGCGACAGCAACAGCAGAAGCACTCTTTTGTGTTAATGGTTCCGCATCTTTATATCTTGAAGCTATGTCAATGACTGTGAGTGCGTACTTAAATCTTTTTCGTCTAATCCTATCAGAGGGTAAATATAGAAGATCCATTTGATGGGTGTCGTTTGGAGTTGTATTGACAAAGTGTGGTCTCTGTATTCGGCTAGGCGCTGGTAAATAAATTTGCCAAATCGCTTGTTTAGATAACCATTCCTTTGCTGTTTGTTCACCGACTCCTGCCGCTTGGCTTAGCTTTTGTATTGCTGTGATACCCTTCCAATATCCTTTGGGCGAATAATAGATTTTGTTCATTTTTTATTCAGCCAATATCATGTGCAACAAAATACACGACGGTCATACCAAAGGCAATAAACGCGATTTCTTGCATCTTTTGTTTTTCTGATGGTTGATAAAAGTCACTGAATTTTGGTGGGGGCAATGTCTGGACCGGTTTGCCTGTTACTAGATAATATTGTTTTATTGCTTGATCAACATCTTTAAATATGTAAGCTGCATGCACCTGTTTTTTCAGTGTGTCATTAATAAAATCTAACTGCTCAAGTCTCTGCTTTTCATAGGCGTCTTGTGCAGCTGCTAGTTGCTCCATAGCTTTGTTATGTCTTTTTCTCTCGCCGTCATCCCGCAGTTTACTAAATGCGAAATTACTTCCGCTAAAAGCAAGCGCATTCACCACAGCGCCACCTATCATCATTACGAGTGAAGCCATTTTTTATAAATGTATTTTTTATTTACATATTTATACTGTCTGGAATTATTCCTTGCTTGACTAGAAAATCTTTCGTGGCAAACGAAGCTGTAATAACAGCAATCAGCTTTGCTGAGTCTTCAAAGTCTAGTTTGCCAAGATCTGCTGGTTTAATTCTTAACAAGCTTTTACCAAGCATTGTGTATCCTACACTTAGGCCTCCAATAACAGCAGAATGGTATACAAGGTTGGCAATAGTTTTTTCGGTGCTCATTTTAAAAAATAAAAATAATTATATTTAGTAATAAAATATGAACACCGATGATCTGCTAGAGCTACAGAGCGGCCTACACAGTCTTGGACTTACAAAAGAAGAAGTTGACGACCAAGCTATTATGCCCAAAAAGGAGAGGCTGTATTCTTTGGCAGCATGTGGAAAAACAAAACAGTTCCTCGGAACTGAATTCAGCATTGAACAGATTCAACAGATGTCGCCGCAAGACATTATAAAGTATCATAACAGGTATGAAGCGCAGCTGGGGTCGAGAATGGTAAAAAGTGTGGGGCAAACGGCTCTTAGTTTGTACACTAAACTAGTCAGTAGATTTGCCCCCATTGATTCTGAACAAGATCTTACGTATGATTTAACGCAAGATCCAGTTTTAACAAAGTCATTAGAGTCTCTAGGGTGTGATCTATACTATAGATTTGGTACATTGTTTATCGCCATTAATCATGGGATTAATAACTTTTAATCATATAGATTTTGTTTCCCTTCAAAATGAACGAGCTGGAAAATCATCAGAACCAGAATCAGGTGGAGAAAGTAACCAAGCCAGAAAATCAGCAGAATCAGAAAACACTGAACCAGGTGGGGGCCAGTGAAAAGCATCCTCATCCTGGGCGTGTTAAAGCAGGAAAAAAATTAGCAGAGTGGAACAGACAAAAAAAATTAATGTTACAGAATATAACTCATCATGAAAACATAACACCGCCAACGTCAGAACAAGTTGATTCAATGCCAGCTATAAAAACTCCATGTGATACAAGGGCCCCAAAGTCTTCATGGAATATTGAACTTAAAACTGTTGCCATTTTTGGCGCCATTGCTGCTGTTGGGGCAGTTATTACGGTTATAAAATATATAACCAATGGCGGCCGAAACAAAAGCAATCAAAAAAATCTGAACCGTTAAATACAGAAAAAGACAACTGCACGCCAAAACCGCCAATAACAAAGCATCATTTTGATCCATTTATAATGCAATAATATTTTAAGAACTTAATTTTAAATTTTTTTATAAAAATAGATCATGGCGTATTATAAAATGATAAAGTCAATAAATAAAGACATGGAGTCTATAAAAGACATTTCCATAGACCAGAATTGTAATCAATGCGGTTGCTTAGGTTGTAAGAACTTCATTAAGATCTATGCTGACCAATTTCACGCTAAGGGCGTTAAGCAAGACATCCTCAACGATGACGCGTTTTTTGAGGCGTGTGTGTACTATATTAGACATCTACTATTTAAGATAAAAACATAGATTGTATTTTTTGATAATTATAAGATAATTCAAATAAGAACTTGGTTGTACTTAGAGAATGACTTAGTTATGATCTTGAAGTAACTTAATCAAGAACTTAATCAAGAACTTATTAAGAACTTGAAGTAACTTAATTAAAAACTTAATTAAGAACTTGGGGTGACTTAATTAAGAACTTGGGGTAACTTGGGGGTGGGAGTGTGTGTGGTGTACACAGAGCTTTATTATTTGTCATGTGTAACACCACTTGGCGCAAGACAGTGCTTGCGTTTTTGTGATGCATTGGCTCTTTTGTTGCAAGTTCAAAGCAGCCACTAAGTGCATTTAACAAAAGCCTGATTGAATAAAACAAGACAATTGTATAAAGTACACCCCAGCAGCCGCCTGAAAGGCAGCCTAAAAGTTTGTAGCAGGGCGTGGAAGCAGGACGTTGAAGCAAAACAGTGTAACTTTTTTTAACTTCTGACCGTACATGCATGATCGTTACTATATGTAGAGCCACGTCATTTACTATATCTCTCAAACAGCTCGTCACTGCAACCTTGGCCGCTCTAGGGTGGAGCGCTGGAAAACGGCAACGGCTTGTCACTGCAACCTTGGCCGCTCTAGGGTGGAGCGCTAGAAACGGCTTGCTACTGTGACCTTGGCCGCTCTAGGGTGGAGCGCTGGAAAACGGCTTGCTACTGTAACCTTGGCCGCTCTAGGGTGGAGCGTTAGTTCTCTGATCGCTTGACCTAGTTTGCTGTGCCCTCTTTTCTCAACCGGGCTTGCAACTGGCTGGCAGAGTTACAGCAGTAATTGCTGTAGCCAAGCTTTTATAGCAACATAAACACTGAATCTGTAGTTAACAATCAATCAAGTCTAATACAAACTGAGAACATTTTTACTTGGGAGGAACAGCAAAAATGTTTCAAATATAAGTTTTTTAGCATACGAATCAGCCGTGTTTACCTCCGCCTTAAGAAATGAACGCCATGTTTTTTAAACATGGCTTTAGCTGTCCCAAGCCAGCTCCCAACAATCAACGCGTGATGGTTTGTTTTGCTTCAGCCAACTTTCAACAATGCAGCGCCATTTATTAGATAAGGAACCATCTCATCAATAGTCAAACACGTATTAAAACTGGCTACATCTTGTTTCATTTCCTTGAACCAACAAACCTTTAAGATAGTCGTTCATTTCCAAAGCAGTTAGTTCACTTTTTCGTTTCCAGAAAAACAATCTCTCCGGTTTCACAACATGCTTCGCCTAATTCTTTCAACAAATACTCTAACATGCTGTTAAAGTAAAACTTATGGTCTCGAATATCACAAACCTGTTCTTCAGTAACATTTTAGCCATTTTAAAATAACACAATTAAAACACAGTGGCCACACCGGAGCGCAGTCCAAACACAGCCTTCTTGCGCAGTAGCCCAAACAACAATGGCAACCCCGGTCTTGTCACGCGACAGCCTCAATGCGGTGTGCCGACGTGGCAATCTAGAATTTTCCAAATCATTTGCTGATGCAATGTGGTGCAACCCAGCCGAGTGTGAGTTTGCAACCAGAGCGCCTCGCCTGCCGCGAGCCGTAAATTAAGTGATCAGGTTTCAGCCCCGTGTCTGCCTGTCTGTGTACAAAGTTTGTAGGTAGAAATTAGTCAGAAGAAGTGTGCGGATTTTATGTCATTTAATTAAGAGAGAAAGAGAAAGAGAGAGAGTGAGTGAGTGTGTGTGTGTGTGTGTGTGTGTGTGTGTGTGAAAAAGAAAGAGAGAGAGTGAGTGAGTGTGTGTGTGTGTGTGTGTGTGTGTGTGTGTGTGTGTTTGTGTGTGTGTGTGTGTTTGTGTGCCCGCCTCTCTGTCTGTCTGTCTGTCTCTCTCTGTCTCTCTCTTCTCTGTCTGTCTGTCTGTCTGTCTGTTCTGAGGGCAACTTAACCTTAACGGGCTTTGTCAGGGTTGCTGGTGATTCTCTCTCTCCCCACGCTGTAATTAACATACTGCGAAGTAATCGGATAGCCTAGTGCACCCACCGTGTATATGGGCGCGTTCAGCCACAACTGCTTTTCCCCTGCGTTACTCTATGGGGCGTGTTCAGTCCCGGCTACTTTCCCCTACGTTACTCTATGAAAACTTTAGTAAATTAGTATTAAAACGGATAACCCTGCCCAGTATGTTTGTTTGTAGATAATCGTTATTTTTTGGTTACTTGTCAGAGAACAGGAATAGGCGGCTTTTAGGCCACTTTCGCCCAAAAACTTGGTGGAGGAGCAAGTGAGTTAGAATGAAGGTTTCCCTGTTCTCTCAGCAAATTCAAATTATGTGAAGTGTGTGTGTGTGGATGTACACTACACATGTGTTTTAGCTTACTAAACAGAGAGAGAGAGTCCTCAAAGTGCTACATTTATCGTGCAACTGAACACACAATGATTCGAAAAGAATGTAATCTGTCTGACTTGCCTTTGCGGAAATGACGACTTTCTGGTGTCTGCAGCTTGCTTAGTTGGAAATGTCACCACATCACGCACTCACCCCGATGTCACATGGTTGTGTGCGCCGAGGCTTTTCACTGCCTTAAATTCTTCTTTTGTGTAAGCGCTTTTACGCACCAGCAAGTAATCCACAATGTCTTTGTAGCCCAGGGGTTGCAGCTTCGCTTCATCTTTGCGCCACTTTCGGTGTTCCCAGTTGTACGGATCTGTATTTCCAACCACTCTCAGATTTCTTAATAACGTGCTTTAACAACTCGGAGAAGTCCTTCAGCGTATGGTACCTGATCTACAGTTTGGTTCTTTTGGAATTTTTTCATCGTTGTGGATAAAAAACAACAACCTCACAGTCAGCGAGTGACCGGTCACGCTCGTTACCAAGTAATAGTTAGACGGCCAACATGGCGCGTGCCGTCTCGTGACACCTTGACCCCCTAATTTGCATGCGACCTCGGAACCCTCTATATCAGTCAACAGCTGACAGAGGAATAGACTTTTGTGTGCAGCAGGTGATTAGGTATTGTTTTCTGCTGCACAGGATGATAGTGCCACAGTGGGTTGTTTCCTTGACTTCCAGGAAATCAACAGCCCATTTTTTGTCAAACTAAAACAGAACCCCGAAATGTAATGCCCAGTCAGCATCACTTTAACCTATTTGAGTAAAGCCATCTTCATTCTCTTTGTAACTACGTTCATAGTCAAGAATGCCTTTAAGACATCTCCACATGTGCTCGGCTGCTACCCAATGAGTGGACAACTTACTAATGACCCAGCAGACATCAGGTCTAGTGCACGGCATGACATACATCAAGAAGCCAACAATTTCAGGATATTTTAGTGTATCAACTGAATCATCACCTTCAGGACATTCTATCATTTGTTCGGAGGGAGTAGATCTTGGTTTGCAATATGCCATTTCAGACCTTTCGAGTATTTTCATTATGTGTCATTTCTGGTTAATTTTGACATATCCATGCCCATGTTTAACCCTCTTGTATTCAGATTCTCTGAGGCCAAATTCCCCCTAGTTTTCAGATTTTTTTGGTGAATTTAGCCTTAAAATGGGTATGTATGGTTCATGCTTCACCACAACCAAGAATGAACCTCTAGAGCTACGAAATTCCGCATGTATGGTCACAAGGCTTTGTTCTATACTGTGAGCAAGATTTTGTGTCTCTCGAGGTGAAAGGTCGTGTCACTGTCACCAAAATGTCACCCAGTGTGTCACATGCGATGGTGACAATTCTAATACAGCACACCAACATGCAGTTATCCCATGCACATGCATGTTAGTGTTGTAAAATGAAAGCTGCGGCCTAAGTGAGATGATCTGTCTTCTGTCCGCCTGTTCAGTCCCCACAGGTAATCCACAGAATGTCACACACAACTAGTGTCAATTGTCACAACTGAATAGTTACTGTAGATTCAAGCACAGTTCCTCATTGTTTTTCTGTCACTGTTCTAAGCACCGTATACATTTCCATATGTATTTACACAATGTATAGCTGTGAAGAAATTGAGTAGAGTGTCACTGCCAAGTGTCATCAAAGCACTGTCACCATAAACTACAGGTAAGCATATATACACGTACACACAAACACAGAGACTAGCAAACTGCCCTACTGTTGAGCCACTTTCTGCGCATGGTAGTCATGGAAACAGTCATTCTTATTAAAGTATAGAGGCACCTGGCAGAAAGAACACATATAGGACGTTTCTACGCGTCATCCCTTAGTTGTCATACGGAATAATCAGTACAGAGACAGCCCCGCATTTCGTCAGGTGTTGTGTCGAACCAGAGGGGGTCAGGTGTGCCCTTAGCTGCTTGTCTTTGTTGAGCGTATCTGTTAGTTTTTCTGCTACTAGTTGGAAAATTGTGAGAGGCAGAAAAAAGAAATAATCTAGTGCGGTGGCAGTGTTCGGCAGTGAGTGCGCTTGGCCTGTCGGCTGTTGGAATGCGACCACATGGGCAGGATGTGTAGCCGGTCGCCATTGTTTTGCAGAACGGCGAGTAGCACGTTGTACTGAGGGTCGCTTTCCACCATTTTCCTCTCCTTCATTGGTGCCGATTTCAACATCATTCTCTTCTCCTAACTCTCCATTTTCATACTTCTCTACTTCTTGCATAATTTGATCCCACTCCTCCGCTGAATACTCAGGAATATCACCAAACTCGCTGTTGTTAGCAGACGACGCCATTGTGAAAATCGGTCAGTCTCACGCACAACTCTTCGCTTGCAGTTTCTCCTCATTCTTAGTGAATGGAAGTGGTGCCAGCATCCAAAAATAGTGCTGCCACATTACTGGGCTATAGTGGGAAATCCCCAACAACTTTTAGTGGCTCTCCGAGTATTTTCACGGAGTCAGCACGTGATGGAAAAGTACCATACACAGGCGGCGGGCAGCTCCCGTCTGCGCCCGTTACGAAATCTAGCGCGCTGTCTCAGCGCTCTCGTCTGCGCCCGTTATGAATACAAGAGGGTTAAAATCAGTGCCCGTAAAATATGAGTTTCCCCAAATCTTTCATTTTGAAAGTGTTTATCAATGTTTGCTTTGTTTTGGTTAACATGGAATCACTGCTCCAACTATCAAATCATCCACCCACACAACAATCACAGTCAGTAGATTTCTTCAATGCTTCGTGCACACACAATGATCAAGACTGTACAAAACTGTTTTGAACCAAATAGCTGTGCAACGCAATGTTCTAATTCCTGCCCGACTGTTTCAGCTCATGCAAAAATTTGTTCAGTTTGTGCACATGTTTACATCCATCTTCAGCCTTAATTTGAAAACCTGCTTGTTCCATGTGTATCTCAATAAGGTGGAGCATTGAGATGAGCAGTTTTACATCCATCTGATGTAAAATCAAATCATGCTGTGCAGCGTTTGTTATGGATGTCATATCAACAACGATGACGATGTTGCAGGAGACACATCCTAGGGAGACACGGCCCTACTGTCGACACGTCCTCCACATTTGTGGGAGTGGACAAGTCCATCAGGTCCATAATTCAGAGAACATGGCTACAGGGCCACAGCCAACCCTGTCCCCATGACCACAGATGAGTCATCGTCACAATGGGCTATGGGTAAGTTATCGGGTCATGCTCACGTGGAGCCCTAGGGGGGTTCACGTGAACTTGGCAGTTACGGTACGCCAGTCGCTGTGAGAAACTTCCAACATGGGTGCATCAGATGACGTAAAATGCCTTGTAGGTTGCGTCACAATAAGACGTCAAGACTGACGTCAAAGTTCACAGACGATACACATTTGAAGCACTGCAGCACTTTTCAGTCAAGGTCATTGATAGCATACATACCTTTTTTTTTTTTTTTGCAGTCGGTAATACAATGTAACTGATAGCATACTTACCTTTTTCTGGGCTCTACTAGGCCATTGATAGCATACATACCATTTTATACTGGGTTCTACTAGGCCATTGATAGCATACATACCATTTTATACTGGGTTCTGCTAGGCCATTGATAGCATACATACCATTTATACTGGGTTCTGCTAGGCGATTGATAGCATACATACCATTTTATACTGGGTTCTGCTAGGCCATTGATAGCATACATACCATTTTATACTGGGTTCTACTAGGCCATTGATAGCATACATACCATTTTATACTGGGTTCTACTAGGCCATTGGTAGCATACATACCATTTTATACTGGGTTCTACTAGGCCATTGATAGCATACATACCATTTTATACTGGGTTCTACTAGGCCATTGATAGCATACATACCATTTTATACTGGGTTCTGCTAGGCCATTGATAGCATACATACCATTTTATACTGGGTTCTACTAGGCCATTGGTAGCATACATACCATTTTATACTGGGTTCTGCTAGGCCAGTGATAGCATACATACCATTTTATACTGGGTTCTACTAGGCCATTGATAGCATACATACCATTTTATACTGGGTTCTACTAGGCCATTGATAGCATACATACCATTTTATACTGGGTTCTACTAGGCCATTGATAGCATACATACCATTTTATACTGGGTTCTACTAGGCCATTGATAGCATACATACCATTTTATACTGGGTTCTACTAGGCCATTGATAGCATACATACCATTTTATACTGGGTTCTGCTAGGCCATTGATAGCATACATACCATTTTATACTGGGTTCTACTAGGCCATTGATAGCATACATACCCCCCCCCCCCCCCCTCTAAAAGACACTTTCATGATGTAAGTTGGTTTCAAACACTGCAAACTCTTGGATCACCCTCAAGTGAAAGAAAAAAGATGGGACAAAAGGGTCTATCCATCTGTATACACAATAGCCTGCTCAGATCGGTATTACAAGCAGTTCGTGCATGCAGTGAAGCCACTATGCTGGGAATGCAGTGAAGCCACTATGCTGATAGGTAGTTGCCTCCCTTGGTCTGGGAGTTAACGCAACCAAAAAATTATTCTAAAAAATCAATGTTTACATGGAATGGACAGCTGCCAAATCTTAATTGGAACTACCCTTATATTTGTTCATTTCTGTTATGATGAAAGCTACCCTTATTTTAGATGTAATTATTATTAAATTTCTGGTGCGTTTGTAGACGATGTCATTTAACGAGATGTGTGAAAGTTGGGTTTTTTTTTTTTTTTAAATATTTTTTTTAAATGACTGGTGAGTTGATTTTAACGTGGTGACAGCCCTGATGTGGCCCTTTGCGGTCGGCTGGGCTATAAGCAACATTATCTTATCTTATCTTAACCCTCTCGTCACGAACAGACGCTATAGCGTTTCGCGATGACTTTACGCTTTCGTACGAACGAACGCTATCACGGTTTCGGCATTCAACGATTTTTTATGCGGTGGCGGCGTGATCAGTACACGGCAACAAGATATAGATAGTATTGTCAGCATTCCTTCATTCGCCAGCACAGTGGTTTTGCGGCACACCATCACCCACTTCAGCTCAGTGGCTGATTGACCAGACCAACCCACATGACTTACTAATCTGCATAGAAACACGGCGTTTCAAACAAGTTTTTCTGCGAATGTGTTGTAGCAAAGTCGAGCCCGTCGGCAACGTTTTAGCATTCCTGAAGTTATTGAAATGCACAAACGGAAGGTTCAGACATTGAAGAAGAGGATGACGAAGCTGATGAAAGTGATTCCAGTGAAGAATTTCGAGGAGAAGAGGAAATTGACACTGACTCGTCTGTGGAGCTCAGTGATGATGAAGGTGAGGGTGGGCCAATTCGCCACTGTCACGGTCAAAATTCAACACAACCAAAGTGTGGTCCGTCGCCGGCCACTTCAACTGGACATAAGTCCAAACTCAGACATCCCGACGCCTTCAAGCATCGCCTCAAGCCAATTTGGGCACAAGGGGGAGGCTAATTCTCATCCTTCACGGGACGGTCCGACCCACCCAGACAGACTAAGCCGTTTGACCGACGCCTCGATGTCTGGTCAGGCGGGTCTCGACGACCGGATCGGACTCATCCGGCCAATTTGGCACAGCGAGTAAGCTGATCCTGATCTTCCACGTAGACAGTTGGAGTGGCTGGACCACAGGTCTCAATAGATCTGATCAGACGTCTTGCGCCTACCCAGACTCATCTAGCCAATTTACGACGTAGCCGAAAGGGAGAGGGAGAAGGTAGTAGGTGGGGGGGTGAAATCTAGCTAATCAATTAAATGACCAATTGACCACCACAGAGAGTAAGGTGTGTAGGCGTGACTGTCATGATTTGAATAGCCAATGGAAATTAGAGGGAGATAACTTCGGGTGTCAGGGCGGTAAAAATACTGACCAATGGTACTCGCCCTTTTTGGACAGATCGGAACGAATAAAGGAATGGGTGAGGGAGAGAACGGGGAACGAAGGAGGAAAACGAACAGACAGAGAGAGAGAGGGAGAAGTTCGGGAAGTAGGCTCTCGCCTACAGGAAGGCAGGGAGATGAGAACGAACAGAGAGAACGAGGGGGAGAACGAACAGAGAGAGAGAGAGAGAGAGGTTCTGAGTGGAGCTCTGCAGGAGAGAAGGGCAGAGAGAGAGAGAGATGAGGGGAGGAGAGAAGAGAACCAAGTTGAGAGATTAGCATGAGATAGTCTGCAGAGGAAGGACTGAGGAGAGATGTGGAGAGAGAGAGAGAGTTGCTAATTAATGAAGAAGAAAAGAAAGAAAAGAAAAAAAGAAAAGAAAAGCAACCATGTCCATTTGATAAGAGCAGACTAGAAGAGAGAGAGAGAGAGTGCAATGCGTTAATGCAGGAAGAAAGAAAGGAGAACAGATCGATGTTGATAGTCACTGTTCTATCCTAACCGGGGGTTCGACCTCATACCTGGCAGCGTCACTTCGCCAAGCAGAACCACAGACCAACGCCAACAGTCTCACCTGACCAGCGCCATCAGACCAAAACCAGTGCCAGCAGTTGTGTCGTGTTGTGAAAGTGACAGTGAAAAGAAAAAGAAAAGAAAAGAAAAGACAGTGATTCGTGAATAGTTAAGATCACCTGGCCAGGTAAAGTAGAAATCTATTTATACCCGGGTTAGTTAATGATGTTTTAGATAAATGATTTTGTGAAGTTCAGGAAAGAGCGAATGTTTTATTTCATTTGATTCCATATGCATTGATGTTTCGTTCTATGATCATGTGTAGTAAAGTTATAGACTTTACTAGTGGTTTGATGTGACGAATGCATGATATATGAATGAGATCGTAAGCAAGCTGTGAGTGTGTTTGGGCTGTGCGCTAGTCCTTCCTCCACTGACATTACACCGAGGTTGACAATTATTGGCGAGCCTGCCAGGATATTCTGGCCCATTTATTATAATTGTTCAACTTCTCAGAGAGGAAGCTGGGTGGGATTCAAGTATTGTAATCCTAAGACAAGGGGTTGTTATACTGTATGTTCCCAAGATAGTTAAATACTAGGCTTGGCATTGCTTCCAAGATAGTTAATACTAGGCTTGGCATTTCAGCCCCAGAGTACTTATTTCGCACAGATTGCCTATAATTCGCTCTCATAGTTGGGTCAGGCGCTGGGCGTCTTATAAAAACTAACTACGTTGTCCCAAGCTAATATTATCATTCATAGGATTGTGCTATTACGTCACTCGTGTCGGTAACCACCAGTTTGGCTGTCGTTGTCATAAAATCTTGTTCAAAAAAAAAAAAAAAAAAAAAAAAAGAGATATAATGGCGGAAGAAAAGAACACCCCTATTGAACAACTTGTGAGCGTCGCTCGTGATTTAGGTTACTCAGGAGATGAGTTGCGAGCATTCGTTGAAAACCAACAAAAGATGGAAAGAGATGAGCGAGCAGAAAGACGCCGTGTCGCAGCAGAGATAGCAATAGCAGAGCAGGAAAGATTAAAAGCTAGCGAAACGCAGGAAACAGAAAGAATGAAGCAGGAAACAGAAAGAATAAGGGAAGCGCAGGAGACAGAAAGAATGAAGCAGGAAACAGAAAGACTAAGGGAAGCGCAGGAGACAGAAAGAATGAAGCAGGAAACGGAAAGATTAAAGGTTCAATTAGAATTAGAGAAAGTGAGAATACAAAGGGAGACCACCGAGGATGGTAGTTCAGTTTCCAGCGACTCTGTGCGCAGCTATGCCCCCCGACCCAAGTTGCCAAAATTCTCGGAAGGAACCGATTCGATTGATGCATACATCAGTCGTTTCGAAACGTTTGCGACCAGTCAGGGTTGGCCTCCAGAAGAGTGGGCAGTCATTTTGTCAGCGCTATTGACGGGTAAGGCATTGCAGATTTTCACTGCGTTACCAGCAGAACAACAGTCCGATTTTGGTGCTGTGAAGGAGTCTTTAATGAAGGGATTTGACCTCACAGAGGAAGGGTTCAGGAAGAAATTTCGTTCCGCTAAATTACAAGCAGGTGAGACGTACACTCAGTTTGGTGCACGTCTAGATCACTATTTTGAGAAATGGTTAGAGTTGAGTGGTACGAAGAAGGAGTTTGCTGAATTGAAAGAGCTAGTTATGAAAGAACAGATTTTGTCAGGTTGCGGCCCTGAGTTAACCATACATTTGAAAGAGAGACAGCCAGAGACAGCAGGAGAGTTGTTGAAGTTCGCAGAGGTGTATAGAGAGGCACGTTTGGGCACTAAGGTGCAGGAGAAACAGGTGCTAGGCACAGGTGAGAAGAGTGCAAGGAGACTAGGAGAGTTTTTCTGCAAAGTCTGCAAACCCAGTGGTGGGGCAGAAGGAAGGGCAAAGGGACATTAGGTGTTTCATTTGTCACAAGAAGGGACATGTGGCGAGGGATTGTCGCATGAGGTTCCAGAAGGCAGCAGCCTTGCAAGAGGTGGATAAGGGTCGTCAAGGGAAACGACCTGCATGGAACCAAAAGGGATTCAGTCTGAAGAGGGTGGAGTGCAGCCTATGGCTAGCACTGGACAGCAGTCAGTGTCAGGGATGGAGGGCACTAGGCTGAGTGGTTCGTTACCAGTGAAGAAGGGTGGATTGGCCAGCAGAGGGTGAAAGTGTTACGAGACACTGGTTGTTCATGCGGTGTAGTACGAACAACGCTGGTCGATAAAGGGGATTTGACAGGGCAAATCCAGACCTGTACTCTAATCGATGGCACTGTGAGGGAGTTTCCAGTTGCTAAGATAGAAGTACGTACCCCTTACTTCTCAGGCGAGTTGTCTGCGTTGGTGATGGAGAAACCCCTTCATGATGTGATCATCGGAAATATCCAGGTGCAAGGGATCCAGGGGATCCTGAGTTGTTGACTGCTACAGGGCAGCAGTTCAAACACGGAGCAAGAAGGAGGAAAGGTTGATAAACCGTTAGTTGTTCCAGCAAGGAAGTCAGGCATAGATGTGTCGCCTGATGAGTTTAGGGCAGCGCAGGAACAAGATCCTTCGCTCGTGAAGTCTTGGGAGTTGGCAAGAGGTGGAGAGAAACAGGAGGTTAGAGGAGGTGAGACAGAATTTCTTGTGAAAGGCGGGCTGTTGTACCGAGTGTTCACCAAGGGAAGACAGGTAAGGTGACCACACAGTTAGAGGTACCAGCAGGTTATCGTGACACTGTCATGTCAGTGGGGCACGAGTCGCTCATGGCGGGTCATCTCGGCACCAGCAAAACAGCTGACCGAATCTTTGATGACTTTCATTGGCCAGGAGCAATGGCAGACATCAAGCGTTCTGCATGTCATGTGACGTGTGTCAAAGGTCAGCCACAAGAGGGGTGAAGAGGAAGGCGCCTCTTAAACAGCCTCCTTTAATTGACAACCCATTCAGGAGGGTGGCTGTTGACCTGATTGGCCCAATCGCGCCCTGTTCCAAAGGTGGGCACAGGTATGTGTTGACACTTGTGGACTACGCGACCAGATACCCAGAAGCGGTTGCATTGAAAGGCGTAGATACGCAACAGGTCGCTGAAGGGCTGGTAGACATCTTTTCTCGCGTGGGTGTGCCAGCACAAATTCTCAGTGACAGGGGTCACAGTTCACCTCAGGCGTGATGAGGGAGGTCAACAGGCTGCTAGGGATCACACAGCTGCTCACTACCCCATACCATCCACAATGCAATGGCTTGGTGGAAAGATTCAACGGTGTGCTGAAGGGCATCTTAAAGAAGCTCTGTGAGGAAAGGCCAGCAGATTGGGACCGCTACATTCCAGCGGCACTGTTTGCCTACAGGGAAGCCCCTCAGGAAAGCACAGGCTTTTCGCCATTTTAGCTGCTGTATGGGCGGACAGTTCGGGGACCGGGGTGCATTCTCAAAGAGCTGTGGTCCGGAGAACAGGAGTCCGAAGAAGTCAAAACCACATATCAGTATGTGGTGGACTTACGCAATAGGCTCGAGGAGACATGTAAGGCCGCAAGGGAGAGTTTGCAGGAGGCTAGGGTCGTCCAGAAGAAGCAGTATGACAGGAAGGTGAGGAAGCAATTCCTCAAGGTGGGAGACCAAGTCCTGTTACTGCTTCCCACGGATCACAACAAGCTGCTGATGCATTGAAAGGGACCATTCACCATCATTGAAAAGGTAGATCAGGACTACCGAATCGATGTGAATGGGAAATCAAAACTTTTCCATGCAAATTTACTCCGCAAATATATTCAGCGTGAGAGTCAGCACATAGGCGCAGCAGCAATCATTGATGGAGGTGAGGGAGACCCAGCAGAAGAAGGAGAGATTTTGTTGCCTGAGTTTCCAGGGGAAGAGTCATACAGGGATGTGTCACTGTATGAAGGGCTAGACAGTAGGAGACAGGAGGAAGTTAGGGGCTCCTAGAACAGTATAGGGCGTCCCTGACTGATAAACCAGGCAGGACAACTCTAGAGACATGTACGGTGGAGTTAACATCACAGAAACCCGTACATGTGAAAGCCTACCCGATCCCATATGCCACCAAGCAAGTGATCGAGGAGGAGGTAGAAAAGATGTTGGACCTTGGGGTGATTGAACCGTCCAAATCATCATATAAATGCACCCGTCGTCTTAGTGAGGAAAAAGTCAGGTGAGCATCGATTCTGTGTCGACTATAGACGTCTGAACAGTGTCACCAAGGTCGATGCAGAGGTCATACCAAACATGGAAGACCTGTTCGCTCAGATCGCCACAAGCAAGAGCCAGTATTTCACCAGGATAGATCTGAGCAAGGGTTAACTGGCAAATAGCCCTGAGTGAGGACTCAAAGGAAGTCACAGCATTCTCCACTCCTATGGGGCTATACCAGTGGCGAGTACTTCCTTTTGGTATGGTCAACGCGCCTGCAGTCTTCTCTCGGATGATGAGGAAGTTATTGACGGGATTGGAAGGCGTTTGTGAATTTCATGGATGACATTCTGATAGCGTCCGAGACATGGGAGGAGCATATGAGGCAGCTAGGAGCAGTTTTAGAGAGGTTGAGGAAAGCCAATCTCACAGCCAGACCAACAAAGTGCCAGGTTGGTTTTCCAAGCCTGGAGTTCCTAGGTTTTGTTGTCGGAGGCGACACAAAGCAGCCGGAAAGAGGAAAGGTGGAGAAGATGATGAATTCAGAGAGACCAAAGACCAAAACAGAAGTCAGGAGTCTGCTAGGTTTTATTGGGTTCTATAGGGAGTTTGTCCCAAATTTTGCTGCAATCACGAGTCCTCTCAGTGATTTGGTCAAGGCAGGGAAACCGGCAGTGGTCGAATGGTCAGACGCTGCAGAGCAAGCACTGCAGACGGTGTTGGAAAGACTAGGTTCCCGTCCCATCTTGAAGCTACCAGATATGTCCAAACCATTTTTGTTGCGGACAGATGCATCAGGTGGTGGGATAGGTGCAGTATTGTTACAGGAGCATGAAGGGGTCGAGTTTCCTGTGAGATATGCTACAGGAAGTTGACAAAGTGTGAAGAAGGGTACGCAACGGTGGAGAAGGAGTGTTTAGCTGTCCGTGGGGCTGTGCAGAAGTTCCACAAATACTTGTATGGGAAAGAGTTCGTGATAGAGACAGATCACCAACCACTCAAATTCCTGCAGGAAGCACAGCTGAAAAACAGCAGGTTCTGCGTTGGGCAATGGCACTGCAGCCCTACAGGTATCGAGTGCAGTACATCCCAGGTCGACAGAATGTCGGAGCTGACTATTTAAGCCGTGTAGTCTAGCAAGCTGCAACTCAGAGGAAGTCAGTCATATCCGGGGTGCTTTGTTGATAATATGTGTTGATGACAGTTATGTTGATTGGATATGGGTCCATTCCCAGTTGGCTATGGTTCATATTATTTTTGTGTGAGACTTGTTCATATTTTCTTTGTGAGACTTGTTCATGTGAATGTAGTTATGCTTGGAGCATACAGTCGCTTGTGTAGTAATGCATTATTTGCAATAAGTGAGGATGGAGATTCCTCAGTGAAGTGTCATGGATCGTGAGCATATTATATTGTGCTTTTCATAGAAATTGTGAAGAGAAGATGTGGCAAATCCGCAGGGAGGGGAATTGCATAAGTGCGCACAGAGGTCGTTATAAAATGAGTTGAAATAACGCAAGAGCGCACGTCAATGATAACTCATTGGAGTGGTATCCACTAAGGATATATTTTATAATTTATAAACCGTTGGTTGTAAAGTATTTTTCAAACTTTGCACGTGTAGCTGTGGTTCAGCAAATTCGGTTGTTGTCTTTTTTGTACCGTTGTTTTGAGACAATGCGGTGCATAGTCTTTTGCAAGGGGGAAATTGTCACGGTCAAAATTCAACACAACCAAAGTGTGGTCCGTCGCCGGCCACTTCAACTGGACATAAGTCCAAACTCAGACATCCCGACGCCTTCAAGCATCGCCTCAGCCAATTTGGGCACAAGGGGGAGGCTAATTCTCATCCTTCACGGGGACGGTCCGACCCACCCAGACAGACTAAGCCGTTTGACCGACGCCTCGATGTCTGGTCAGGCGGGGCTCGACGACCGGATCGGACTCATCCGCCAATTTGGCACAGCGAGTAAGCTGATCCTGATCTTCCACGTAGACAGTTGGAGTGGCTGACCACAGGTCTCAATAGATCTGATCAGACGTCTTGGCGCCTACCCAGACTCATCTAGCCAATTTACGACGTAGCCGGAAAGGGAGAGGGAGAAGGTAGTAGGTGTGGGGTGAAATCTAGCTAATCAATTAAATGACCAATTGACCACCACAGAGAGTAAGGTGTGTAGCGTGACTGTCATATTTGAATAGCCAATGGAAATAGAGGGAGATAACTTCGGGTGTCAGGGCGGTAAAAAACTGACCAATGGTACTCGCCCTTTTGGACAGATCGGAACGAATAAAGGAATGGGTGAGGGAGAGAACGGGAACGAAGGAGGAAAACGAACAGACAGAGAGAGAGAGGGAGAAGTTCGGGGAAGTAGGCTCTCGCCTATAGGAAGGCAGGGAGATGAGAACGAACAGAGAGAACGAGGGGGAGAACGAACAGAGAGAGAGAGAGAGAGAGGTTCTGAGTGGAGCTCTGCAGGAGAGAAGGGCAGAGAGAGAGAGAGATGAGGGAGGAGAGAAGAGAACCAAGTTGAGAGATTAGCATGAGATAGTCTGCAGAGGAAGGACTGAGGAGAGATGTGGAGAGAGAGAGAGAGTTGCTAATTAATGAAGAAGAAAAGAAAGAAAAGAAAAAAGAAAAGAAAAGCAACCATGTCCATTTGATAAGAGCAGACTAGAAGAGAGAGAGAGAGAGTGCAATGCGTTAATGCAGGAAGAAAGAAAGGAGAACAGATCGATGTTGATAGTCACTGTTCTATCCTAACCGGGGTTCGACCTCATACCTGGCAGCGTCACTTCGCCAAGCAGAACCACAGACCAACGCCAACAGTCTCACCTGACCAGGCGCCATCAGACCAAAACCAGTGCCAGCAGTTGTGTCGTGTTGTGAAAGTGACAGTGAAAAGAAAAAGAAAAGAAAAGAAAAGACAGTGATTCGTGAATAGTTAAGATCACCTGGCCAGGTAAAGTAGAAATCTATTTATACCCGGGTTAGTTAATGATGTTTTAGATAAATGATTTTGTGAAGTTCAGGAAAGAGAGAATGTTTTATTTCATTTGATTCCATATGCATTGATGTTTCGTTCTATGATCATGTGTAGTAAAGTTATAGACTTTACTAGTGGTTTGATGTGACGAATGCATGATATATGAATGAGATCGTAAGCAAGCTGTGAGTGTGTTTGGGCTGTGCGCTAGTCCTTCCTCCACTGACATTACACCGAGGTTGACAATTTATTGGCGAGCCTGCCAGGATATTCTGGCCCATTTATTATAATTGTTCAACTTCTCAGAGAGGAAGCTGGGTGGGATTCACTTCCACACGAGCAGATCATTTGCATGCCGTGAAAGACTGGGGATTTGAGTGAGCAAGAGTTCATTGGCTTTCCTTTACGCGACTGGCGCGAAGATTCGAGTGTTTTCCGACAGTGTCTCCTTTTTTCTGGTACTTCTGGCCTTTGTGTGTCAGCTGAGTGCCACGCCCCCATTTTTGCATTATTCCAAGTTAGCTTGTGCATAGCAGGCATGTGATTCATCTATCTTATTTAGTTTCCTGGAGTTTATCGACCTTTATTTCAACTCATTTAGTGTATTTACTTACTTTTTCTGCTGAATGTGAAGCCAGGGACCCACTGAATATGAGCAAGAGTGTTGTGATGCACCTGGACATTTTTTTCAGCCTCAAGCATAAGAAATCGTATGAAAGTGGGAAGTTTATTCTTTTGTATTCTACTAACACAGTTTATGAATAACACTTCCTGAAAATTTCGTTGAGTTGTCTCTTGTGTTGTATTTTTGGTGATTTTTTTTTTTTTTTACTAACCATAACAAATGGCCTGTCCATAGGGAAAAACAAGGGACAGAACTGTCCGTCCTAAGTGAGTTAAGACATGAAATTTGTGACAGAAGGCCAAAAAATCATCATCCCCCCCCCCCCCTTGGAATATTTTTTGACCAGTGTAGTATTGATATCAATAAAGTACGAATTTGATATACAGCAATGTAAATGTGAATATTATGCTTTACTGAATACAGCCATAATCAATGTGTATGTGTAAGTTGAACAGCAATTTGCATTCCAAAAGTCAAACATACCAGACAGCACACAAGAAAGGACAGAGGGAAATGCACACTCAGTACCACACACACAAGCATATGCACACGTTTAACTCGCACACGCACACACACACACACACACACACACACACACACACACAAGCACACATACAAAACACACACCACACACGAACATGCATACACACACAGACTCTCTCACACACACACACACACGTGGACACATCCACGAACATGCGCATGCACACACACACTAATATGAACATATCTTGACCTGAAGACCCCTGTGTTGCTTGTTGATCATTTGAAAAGAAAAACCAGAAAAAAAGGTACATAACTTGACCATTAGATACATACTACACTACACATGATTCGGTCTTCTGTCTTGAAGACCCTCCCCCGCGTATTATGTGTCACCCATGTGTCATTTTTTTTGCTCATGATACATTATGGATGACACAGTGTGGATCAATGGGTGTCTTGGTGTGTGGTCGTGTTTGTGAGGCGGTGGATGTGGTGGAAAGTGTGCAGTCTAAATAAAAAGAAAAGGACAACTCTTGATGATCTACTGTTGCCTGTTCCTTAGACACATCACGTTCCACACAAACAGCAAAGTCATTTTGAGATGAATAGTCGCTATGTTTGTTCTGAACATGAGTGTACCTCTTAAACAAGGTTGTATCTTTACTCTGTAAATTTTGGGGAGTGATTAGTATGGATGGACAAAAGCGAGAAAATTAAGTGCTGTCTTTGGGTCAGTGAAAAGTGTCGGATTTCTTGTGTGCAGATGAAGGTGAAAGACTTGGCCCTGAGCTGACCGCCATCCTAACTGGCCAGAAGGGATATTGTGACCACTGATCTGACAAGGTGATTCTGGACATGAGTGGGTAAGTGAAAAAAAGCAATGTATTTACATGTGTTATGCGAACTTGGCACCGACTGTTCCAAATCTGGGGAGGGTGTTGCCTCTGCTGTGTGTTGTGCAACAGATACTTCTCAGAGATGCTGTAAACACATTCCCACTGACAGCTCCATCAACGCTGCTGAGTTGACAGTCTTGGTCCTGGCTCTTGAAATGGTCTTGGAATCAAAACATGAGGATTTCCTCATTTTGTCAGACTCCTTTTCTGCTTCGGAGGCCGTCACCAGCTGTAACTTCAAGCACCCACAAATGCTGAAGTTATTTGAAGTGTACACTTCTCTGAAATCAGATGGATAGAACATAGTTTTTGCTTGGGTTCCCAGGGATGTCCCACCTGATGTGATCTTTGAATTTCTGAAAGAGAGTAACATTTTTCATCTGATCTAAGATTTTACAGAGGAAAGATTTTTTAACAACATTTCTGGTGTGTGTTTAGGTGTATTTTTTAGGGTTGTGTGAATGGTGTTTTTTGAAAATTTTAATTTTTTTTATTGACTTGTTATTTGACTTCAATGCGTTGACAGCCCAGATATGGCCCTTTGCGGTTGGCTGGGCTATAAGCAACATTACCATGCCAACTCAGAACTGGGAATCTGTTCTCATACACACTTTACAGTCATTTGTGAACACCGGCATGTTTGTGCAGTTGTATTGGTGAAGTTTCACTACCACAGAGTAGATGGATCACCGCCACATAATTGCAACATGGAATCATTATGATCTCCAAACATGTAAACATTGTCTTTCCTGTCCAATTCATTCATAGACTGCAGTTCTTGCCATCGTTATTTTATGGACTCAAAATTAATTTTCGGTTCTCTTGGCTGTTTTTGTAAATAACCATGGCCACAACTACCTGCACATTTACACACACACACACACCTACACACATGTACACACGCACACCAACAAGCAGTTTCTCCGTTTTGTAAAACAATGCTACAAGTTTTGCACAGGCATAACATCTTTCTCTTCTTTTTGAATTTTGTTGTTGTTGCAATGTTTTCAACTGCATTGTGTTGAAGAATATACATTGCTGAAGCAATTAACCCTTACACTGGTTATTTAACAACGTATTATTAAGTACTTTGTCTGGTGAATTAACAGAAGGAAAGTTTGAAAAAAATAGTTACGTTTGTATAATATGCTAAACTTTTCAATGGTTAGTATTTGAACATGACATGCAGAATAAAAATTGTTAACCCTTAACCTGGTATATATTCGCTATAGATATTAAAGAGCCACTGGTGAATTAACAGACAGAAATTCTCAGAAAAACGTGCATCATCTTTATAGGCTTCTATCTTGTTTCTTGTGCATATTTGAACAATATACCCAGAATGAAAAATGTACAGAAATGAACAAAGAATACGAAAAACACAATGTTAGTGATTTAGTGGTCAACTGTAATTCACTCACCTGGATTATATTGGAGAATACAGGTAATCCAATTCGGAATCACACCAATATGCACAACTTGATCAAAAATGTAATCCACAGCAGTCAAGTAGACTCACAAAGTTATATTCTGAGTAGAGGTTGGTCACAGGAAGCTACAGGAAGTCACAAGCCTTTAGAACACAGGTAATCCAGGTGAAAATTCAAGGTGTATGTCAGAAACAAAATCGTATACACATATGAAAACTCAACCTCATTGAATACAGTACAGATGAACAGCAGGTCTGTTGCTAATAACAGAAGTGTGAAATATTATGCAGCACCCAAAAAAGAATGGCTGATGAAGAATAAAAACAAATAAAAAAAATTAAAAAAACAGCTTGTAGTACACAGTAGTATACATTTTACAGGTTACCACCCGGACCGGGAAGATCAGTTGCAGCAACTTGTTCCCTCAGTACTCTCTGGTAGTCGGATCTGGAGTGGTAAACATCAAAACATCCAGGAACACACAGAGTGACCTCACACTGCTGACACTGGTACACTGACTGCTTTCTTTTGAATCCCTGCCTTGCTCTCTTTGTGGGATTGCATGCAACACAGTCACGAGGTGGGCGTTGGCGTTTTGCTCCAGGCTTGGCAACATTGAAGACTGGCACATGCTTTCCTATCAGTGTCTTGGAGGATTCACTGCCTTTCTTCCCCTGAATGCAGGCTTTGGTGGATCTTCTGCTGAAGCAATCAACTGCCGAGCTATCTCTTTCCTGAACTGGTAGTGGGACAGGCGTTCCTGAGAAAACTTGCAGTGAAGGCTGTAGGCGTTGCACATGGCGATGGTCAGCAGGTAGAAGAAGAGCTTTCTCCACCACTTCAAAGTTTTTCTGAGCACAGAATAGTTCTTGATAATCTGGTCAGAAGTATCAACCCCCCCCCCCCATGTTCCCAATGTAGTCCACAATGCACACAGGTTTCCACACAAAGTCTCCGTTTTCATCCACTTTGTTCAGCTTCACTTCTTGAGGCATCTTCATCATCTTCAAAGTCTCTGTTGTTTGGGGCTTGATTCATGTCTCTGATGTCGCCCTCAAGCATCACATTTTGTAGAACAGCTTGTAAATCTTCTAAGTTACCATCCTCTTCATCTACATTCTCTACATCGCGGAAAAAATCTTCGAAAAAGTCCTGAAAAACATTCCTACCACGATCCACGTTTCGCGCAGCCGCCATCTTGGTGGTTTTGTTTATGCTTCGACAAGCAGTCTGTATAATCATAGCACAGACACTGAAAACATTGCCTGAACACTGAAAATACAGGTTGCAGGGCCCCTCTAGCCTGTATTCCACAAATTGTAGCGCTCCTGACCTGGTTTCTAAGCCAAGAACAATAACCCCAAGCGGCTGATTTGCGTCACTGTGCAGCGCGACTATAGTCGCGACTACCAGTCGACAGTATAAACAAAGCAGCGCGACTATAGTCGCGACTACTAGGGAAAGGGTTAATAATTGAATAAAAAATAACATAAAACAGAACTGGTGTGATTGTGAGTGTTTGATTAGGTGCTTACCTGTCTAGAATGTGAAAATAACAGGTGAAAACAGGTGGCACATCCTGCTTGTCATTTTCAAGAGCTTGTTGACAAATAATCCAGTCAATGATGCTCCACAGTAACCAGAAATAAGTTATAGCCTTTTTCAAAGGAAAGTCAGTGTGGATTATACCTGCCTTCCATGCAGGTAATCCAGGTTAGAATAAATAAGGTACAGCTCAGTTTTCACATTGAAATCACCTGCTGATAACACACACAAAAAAACAAAAATGGTCACTATCAACAAATGTAATAGTCAGCCCACACTGTTGTCATTTATATTTAAAAGGTTTAGGATCATCTGGAAGTGCTACACCGAGTTTTTCTTCTCCACTGAATGGTATCTTGAGATTCCCCTCACCCTTAGGCACTGATCAGGTCATTGTCCGTGTTGATCTCAAAATCACGATTGCATGGTGCTTGATCTAAATCAAAACTGTCACCCACCACACCCAGTTCATTCAAAATGTCCATAACTTCTTCTTCACCTGCTTTTTTCCACAAGAAATTCAGCAAAAACATCTTCAAAAAGTTCCTAATTCTATCATGTTCTACTTTGGGCACCGCCATTTTTGTTTGCCAGACGAGTCAAGTTGCACTACGATTTACAAGTTGCTGCTAACCACAAACTAGGCTAAAACGCTGAAAATCCATGTTTAACTCTTGACTTCCCATAAGAAACAGTGTGTTCTCAGTCCTCTAGCCCATAAGGATTGGTTAGAAATGAGCTAAAAATGAGTATGGTCATTAAAATAATTATATCTTTCTTGTTTGTTGATTGACTACTTTGAAATTTGGAAGTTTTATGGAAGTGATGTTATTTTTTATACTGAAGCGGTCAAATGTACCCCCCAAAAATTTTGAATATCAGTATGGTAATTAATTACAGAATAATTAAAAAATGTCAGGTGTGTTCAATAAAGGTTGGAAAAATCAATGTGTGGTGTGTTTGTTAGTAAAACAATGCAGACAGACAGTCACACACATGACCATAGAAACAATACAAGTCAAAGAAAAATGTTAACTGACCTTTATGTAGTCTTGTAATGACGTAATATACAGGTAAGAATCCAAGCACAAAAAATATAAATTGCACAGTTCCTTGTACAGTATTTTGCACAGTTCTGTTCACAAAGTCACAGTATAACCACAGAAATAAAGTCACATGTGGTCAATGTTCATGTTCTGCACACAAGGAGTAGGATGATGAGCTTCATATTGCATAATAATGACAGCGTACACAGGTAAGCACAGGTGGCGAATCTTCATCTGAAATTTCCGATTGTACGTCAGGCAATCACTCGTGTGAACTGAACTAACTCCAGTTCCGACACTCGCATCACTCTGCTGATCATCTCCAAGCCCTAGCGCATGCTGGTTGCACAAATCTTCGATAAATTCATCGAAAACATCGTTGTCGATATGTTGGAAAGACGCCATCTTGACCAGAAAATCTTAGGAAAAAACCTTCGTGAAAAAACTTCTTCAAAATCGCAATGTAAACAGCTAGGCTGAAAACCGCGGGCAGAAGGCGGAAGGCGAACGCTTTCCGGATGTCGTTAAACCTTCCTCTCTGCATTAGAGAGTTCTCGCTTCCATAACAACGGCTCCAAATAAGGCATGTCGGTTGTTGCGGTGTGGTGCGGTTTGGGACTGTGCGGCAGTTGCGGAACGGTGCGGTATGGGAAGTCAAGAGTTAAGGGCTCGCTCAGTCATTCATACAAATTAGTTTGTCACTGAGTGTGTGTCGGAGAAACTAGGCTCGCAAGGCTCACCCTACAGCGTGACTTATGTCGCGACAACCAGTGACAGCCATGACGTAGTGGCGTGACATATGTCGTGCCAACCAGCGTAAGGGTTAACTGGTGAGCCAAGCGTGTTCTCAGGACATGAGATGCCAGTAGCAATGCATCAATAACTCCCTTTGTGTCAGTTCTGGCAAACTCGGTCGTGGAGGTCCAACCACGTCTGTTCAGCCACACCCCCAGAAATCTCCAGGCTGCCATTTCAGTGTGCGGACCACCCAGCAACAAGAAAAATACATACTCCAAATTCCTCTGAGGGGAAAAAGAACATCACTGAATTTCTTTGGCAACAACAGCTTGAAGGGGCTGATCCATTTCTATATATGGTATTTGTCCTGGACTTAGATGCATGATGCCATCTTTCACCACTTGCCGTCGCAAGTGTAAGGAGTGCTGACCGCACTTGAAACGAAACTTAAAGCAGTCAACCACTTAACATGGTGACAGCCCTTAAAATGGTTCCCACAAAAAAAACTATGAGAGGTAAGGTAAGGTAAAGGGCCATGTCGGGGCTGGACTGCGGCAAGAGGTTCCGCGGTCATCGACACAGTCTGGGGACATTTTTCGGAATCTTGAGCACCTGATAACTTGTCACTCCAGTTTACACTTGCTGCTCTGTTGGTTTGCCAATCCCAGTCAACAGGACAAAAGTTCAGCTGAAGTCTCGAACATTTATTTGATGACTCTTGTTCAGTTCTCTGTCCGGGTTTCTGGCTTCACTCCCTGTCTGATGTATCGGCCGACCTCCAAGCAGACCTCCTCTTGGTCGGTTTCCTCTCTTCATCCTTATCTTCATTCGGTTATTTTTCTTTCTGATGCTCTGTTCCTGGGAGGGTTGTAAAGCTTTACATTCCGGATGCTGTACAAGTTTTTTTGACACTTTCATGCTTTCAAGGTTGTGCAGGTGGAGGCGACCCTTCAATGTTTCAATAACCTTGTATGGGCCCAAGTATTTCGGTGTGGTGTTCCTCCCATTCTATGAATCCGAGCTGCATTTATCAGAAGAACCTTTTTTCTAGCTTGTATTTTATCACCAAACTTTTTCTCTAGCTTGTATTTTATCACCAAACCTTTTCTCTAGCTTGTATTTTATCACCAAAGCTTCTTCTGGCGTCAAAGTTTTTCTTTTCAGACATTTGGGCCTTTCCAATGTTCTTTGTTGTTTTGTCTTTCAGTTTCACATTTATTTCCTGATTGGGTAAACCGTTACTATTTCGGCCACTTCAGGCAGCATGGCTACGTTTTGGCTTACCGCGGCAAGTGGAAGCAGTCTACGAGAGTGTTTTTAGATACTCTGATATGATTGGCCATTAACTAAGAGCATAGACCATGCCATTCAGTGCTAACTCATGAATATTCATCAGGGAATGACTCAAACAAACGTAGGGGTTTTGTGACAATTTCGACCACGTTGTGAATACAATTTCATCCAAAGACAAAGAGAAGCAGACACACCACTATGTAGTTACAACAAAAAAAGTTTAAAACAGCTATTCTTCTGCCTTTTTTTCTTTGAATAACAGGCATATTAGATTAACCTGTGCATCGACTTGTTGGTGTGAATACATTGAAATTTATGTGTTCAGTAATATTGTGTGTGGCAGATTTTTATGGTCTTGATTTTGTGCATGAATGTGAATAGGCTATAACAAGCACCGTGCGTCTGAGTTTATGCAGTTCACTGTGTCTTTGAGATGCACTGTGCGTCTGAGTTTATGCAGTTCACTGTGTCTTTGAGATTGTAAGAGTCAGGAGATGGAGATATTGAAAGAGGAAAATATGGATTGTAAGAGTCAGGAGATGGAGATATTGAAAGAGAAAAATATGGAGAGAGAGAGAGAGAGAGAGAGAGAGAAAGAATGGTATCCAGACCACGAATTTACACACACACACACACACACACACACACACACACACACACACACACACACACACACACACACACACAACACAACACAACACACAAGTAGTGGTAGGAGAGAGAATAGACAGAGAGAGAGAGAGACGGACAGAGTGAGAGAGAGATGGGGGGGGGGGGGGGGGGGGGGAGAGGCCTTTCATGCAACAAGAATAGGCCTACATGGGAATCCGATTCTCCAAAAATCAATATTAAACACTCATCAACATCAAACATCAGTAAACAAAATAATAAGTATTTAACTTTGATACTCATGCATACAGGCACACATACTCACATTCATACACGCGTGCACAACCACGTGCATACCTGCAAACACACACACACACACACACAATACATACTGTGCATAATTATGCAACATTGGATGTACACAGATGACTGGAGCAATAAAACAGTTTTCAGAATTAAATGACAACAACAACAGCAAACAAGTTTTAGAATCAATAACGTATATGGGTCTTTTTCAAAAAATGCACAAATTTCAGACAGACAAAATGGAGAAACCCAACATCAATAATTTGAACATTTTATCAGCCAAAGTGCTTGGGTATCCTTTCGCGTAGCTTGTGCCAAATTATTCAGGCTTAATGACAACTGCAACTGTATCTAAAAATAAAAAAATATGCATTGCAGTTATAAAAATGTCTGTGCAGTTACCATGGACATATTATAATTTTTCCAATATAAATTGTTTTCCAAAAGGCACTTTTTCATATAGCAAATGCAATGCAAACTCAGTGCTAAAGAACCGTTACCAAAATGTTTGATTATTGATGTAATTATTCAATCCAAATTAGAAAAGCAATGTAATAGTTCAAAATTATCATATTCAAATATGTTTAAATGATGTAATGTCCAAACTGATCCGTTTGCTGCCAAACAGATACCTATGATCATTTGAAAGTTGTTGAAACCTTTCAACTTACACCACAATTGACTGAATTAGTTGATCTGAATGTTTTTGAAAATAGAATTACTTTTATGCTTGGTAATAGCACTGACATTCAGTAACTGCACGGACCTTTTTTTTCACAGCCACCCAATTTGAGCAAAACTCAAAGAAATACCTTTCAAATTAACATTTTACATGTCATAACTACATTTGTAGCTGTGTTCAAAGCACGAGATATTGTTTTGTGGTCATGACTTAACAGACTGTTTTCTAAATTGTATTTTCTTTAGTCAAAGGTAACTGCACGGACATCTGGTAACAGCACAGACATTTGCAAATAAAAGACACTATGTTACTATAAAAAAAACATTTTTAAATGGAAATGACATTTTATATGTCAGTAATGTTTTCGTTTATTGGTCTGGTATGTATGAAATGTTTTCTGTATTGTTAATTGTTGGGCATGTATGAAACAGAACCACTAGCATAATTATACATGGATGTTTGTGCATCTTCTGCACGTGAGGATAAACATTCAAGTCAATAGTTAATGCTTAAACGACAAGGTTTTATTTAACGAATATGCAGGTGGGGGAGGGGGGGGGGGGTAATGGAAAAATGAAACCCAAATAGGCTTTTTCTTTGGCTCATTTTGTTTAGCCGATGTAATTGAGTCAATTTTAAGAAATGATATTGAACATAACCGATTCTTTAACATAAAAGCAAGTGTCTTATAACATAAAAGCAAGTGTCTTTCACTAACTGGAACAGTAACATAAAATGATTCACCACTGTCTTTGGAAAACTTGATTTATGAAAGTTGAGAAAATGATACTACACCATGGACATAACTGCCCTTCTTGTTCTGGAATAGTGTTTTTTTTTCTGAAATAACCCCCCCCCAAAAAAAAAAACACAAAAAAAAACCAAACAAACAAAACAACAAAAAAAAACTTAATAAACAAAGAATTTAAACAGAAAACATTTGAATAACTGAAAGCTTTGTAAACAATTCTTTACCTTCTGTAAATAACAAATTATTTGGTTTCGTCACATAAAATTATAACAGTTACTGAATACTCAAACATAAAGTTGCCTTTCTCTATTTTCAGCAAGAATATGACCTTGGTCATGTCAACAGTATCTAAAGGTTATTCAACTGGGCAGCATGGCTTCATGCTCTTCACACCACCTGAAAGCTGATCAGGCTTTTGATTGGTCATGAATAAAATTCAACCATTCAGTTTGTCAAGAATTATCTTCCATGTCATGAGTCACCATTAATCACAAAGTGGCTTGTGCCAGTTTTCAAGCGTGGCTCCGGATGACTGCCAGAATTTCATCATACTTGTACCAGTTGATATCTCGGAAGAACCTTGGCCAAAAAAAGCAGTTGACCATGTCTTTGCCAACTGAATGCATGCAATTGACAAGTACTTGTCCTTGTCAATGTCCTCTACAAATCCTGGATATGGTCTACCATGATAATTAATGCAGACGTAATTGCCAAGGCATTCCTCAGGCTTTGGGGCATCATCATCAGTCTTTTCATCTAGGCATGGGACGGCTTCCCTGCTGGCACTGGAACATGGGGGTGGAGGGGCGGCATCCCTGCTGGCACTGGAACATGTGGATGGAGGGGCGGCATCTCTGCTGGCACTGGAACATGGGGATGGAAGGGCGGCATCTCTGCTGGCACTGGAACATGGGGATGGAAGGGCGGCATCCCTGCTGGCACTGGAACATGGGGATGGAAGGGCGGCATCTCTGCTGGCACTGAAACATGGGGGTGGAGGGGCGGCATCCCTGCTGGCACTGGAACATGGGGTGGAGGGGCGGCATCCCTGCTGGCGCTGGAACATGGGGTGGAGGGGCGGCATCCCTGCTGGCACTGGAACATGGGGATGGAAGGGCGGCATCTCTGCTGGCACTGAAACATGGGGGTGGAGGGGCGGCATCCCTGCTGGCACTGGAACATGGGGATGGAAGGGCGGCATCTCTGCTGGCACTGAAACATGGGGTTGGAGGGGCGGCATCCCTGCTGGCACTGGAACATGGGGATGGAAGGGCGGCATCTCTGCTGGCACTGAAACATGGGGTGGAGGGGCGGCATCTCTGCTGGCACTGGAACATGGGTGTGGAGGGGCGGCATCCCTGCTGGCGCTGGAACATGGGGGTGGAGGGGCGGCATCCCTGCTGGCACTGGAACATGGGGATGGAAGGGCGGCATCTCTGCTGGCACTGAAACATGGGGGTGGAGGGGCGGCATCTCTGCTGGCACTGGAACATGGGGGTGGAGGGGCGGCATCCCTGCTGGCACTGGAACATGGGGGTGGAGGGGCGGCATCCCTGCTGGCACTGGAACATGGGGATGGAAGGGCGGCATCTCTGCTGGCACTGAAACATGGGGGTGGAGGGGCGGCATCCCTGCTGGCACTGGAACATGGGGGTGGAGGGGCGGCATCCCTGCTGGCACTGGAACATGGGGATGGAAGGCAGCATCTCTGCTGGCACTGAAACATGGGGTGGAGGGGCGGCATCTCTGCTGGCACTGAAACATGGGGATGGAAGGGCGGCTTCCCTGCTGGCGCTGGAACACGGTGGTGGAGCTGAACTTCGCTCAGCTTGAGGGCGCGTGAATGGATACATGGCACGAAGTGATTAGGTACCCAGTGTCTTCGTGTCATGTCATTGCGTGTTGTTGTCCACAATATGACAAGTGTGTCATCAGTAGTGTTATAGGGTGCTTTGACACCCGGAGCGGATCTCGGCATGGAGCGGCTTCCAGCGGCTCTCGGCATGGAGCGGCTCTCGAGTAAGGAGCGGCTCTCGGCAATGGAGCGGCTCTCGGTAATGGAGCGGCTCTCGGGTAAGGAGCGGCTCTCGGCAATGGAGCGGCTCTCGGCAATGGAGCGGCTCTCGGTAATGGAGCGGCTTATGTCAGTGTTTGCGTCCTCAGTCATCACGCTACCTTAAGGGTATGCCGTGATGTCCAGCAGGCACCACGTGGAGGTTAGACGCTGACCCGCCATGACTAAGGTGGGGACTTTACTAGGACCCATTTCTGGGGACAATTTGGTGTTGATGCTGTGAAAAAGTGGGATGGGGGTGAGACCAAAAGGGGTGGGGAGGTGAAACACCTACGAGCTACTGGCAAAAAATGCTGCTGTGACGTGTCTATCCCGTTTATACCAAGATTGGGTCTGTTGAGATTCCGTCTTTTTGCACCCGCCGTTTTGGGTAAAAGAATGAAAGAGACTTTCTAGACTGCTGGTATGTGTAGACTGCCTTACCGTCCGTCCGTATGCTGTGTTGGTGCCCCCTCCACTCGTCTGTTCAGTCAGTACCTTCAAGAAGCTGTCTCTCTTGAACTTGTTCTGGGCTTTATTCAAGCCTTTGCTACTCTGTTTATCCCCCTCCCTCCCGAAACAGTAGTACGTTTTTGAGCATAAGGCTACAATTCCATCCCCTTTGTACTCTAGTTTAAACAGTCCAGGTGTGCGTTTGTCAAATTTCTGACGGTCTAGGCAACAAGAGTGACGTGGTAGCCAGGTCTCTCCTTCCGCTTTACAGCGGACAAAGTCTGCATGGTGTTTATCACAGGCCTGAGCTGGAAACCAGATCGGGTACTCTTCAAAGAATGCCTTTTTCTTTTGTTCGCGGACCACCGCTTCTAGACTCTCACCGCTGAGCGCCATGTATAGAGAGTCCGTGTCCATTTCGCACAATTGAAAATCAGTTCTATCCACAAACTTGTCTATAAAGTCGTAATAGAACTGAAGCATCCTGAGTTTTGCGTACTGGTACACAAAGAACCCGATCTGATTAGGAAGGTTCCAGTGGAGCTTGGATTTGGCCATTTCTACCTCAATGAATGTGTCATTGGTCCCCTCTAGTGGGGTCAGTTTTTTGAACAGGGGCTTATTGACCAGCTCCTGTGCTCTTTCTGGTTCCATGAATGTGATGTCCCTATGTTTGGCTATGTTAGTGATTGTTTTTTTCCGTACGAACTATTGCCCAGCAGCTTGAAAGTATCAGACAGTATCGTTTTTCTGGGATCCGAGTCTCCCTCTCTTCGGGCCTTAGAGACGGTGTTGCCGAAATTTGTGAAACAAGCCTTCGGCCGAAATTCAACCACTTGTTGAACGTCTGTCACTTTGAGCCCATGTGACAGGTACCAGCGAAGGAGAGGAGTGATGAGGAGGATAGCTTTTCCGAAGAAACTTCCCACTAGAGTCCTTTTTGGCTCCGAAAGCATATTGTGATCCTTAGCGTACTCGGTCATGAGTTCACCTAGGTCGTCTCTGCCCACCATGGCATTTTTGAAAATGGGCTGCATTTCTGCAAAGTTTTGACGAAGATGTTCAGGGGCCTCAATGTCGCACTGAACGAGCCCAAACAGTTTTTCATTTTGGACAGCCTCGATGATGCTGTCGGTAGTGATTGTAGTCTTTGGGGGAAAGGACTACGGTACGGAGGACATCGATCGTGCAGAAAGGCTTGGATGTCTTTGTTTTCCATTTTGCTTTTGTTCCACTCGCATTCCCACATTTCTATGACGTTGACACGCGCCTCATTACGGAGGTAATCTGTGATGCCCTTAGTCTCGGTTCTGAGCTGTACCATTGTTTTTTTGTTGAAGGGATTTACGGTCTTTCCCTGTGTGAGATAGCAGCTGTGACCGTGAAACAGACAGCCATGAAACTGATAGGCCGTTCTTGACTCTCCTTGCCACCATCCACCCTGATGTGACGCTTACCGACACTGTGTTCCTTACCGTTAAATTTATGTTGTATGTGCACCCCCTTTGTGTGACTCACCCATTCGAGCCACTCTCTCGCCTGTCTCCCAAACATATCTACAAACTCAGCCTTGAAGCCGTTGTCCTTCTGGCGATATACAGGGTGCTCAGTAGGCATCTGTTGCATCATTGCCCACAGGTAAAGGGCGTTAGCGTCATATCCTTCCAAAGTACCCACCTTTTTGTCTCCCCTGATGAAAGTGACATCTTTTTCGTGGTAGCGATGGAATATGATTGACGGACCTCCCACCATCTCCTGCCGCAGGAGACGATGAAAGTCCTTGTGACTGTCGTTAGTCAAAGAAAAGTAAGTGTCTGTGGGTAGAGTGTTAAAGAGATAACGCAGAGTCAAACCCGGAACACCAATCCCATCTTTGAGCATATCGAGCCCCAATCCACTGTAAAACCGTGATTGTTTGTTCAGAGCTTCGAGAAAGGGCACCACATCCAAGTTATTGTACCAAACTAAAAAGTCTTTCATGGTGGACATCTTGTTTTTTGTCCACACGCTTTGACAGAACGCGTAGTCTTCATCACTGATGGAGGTCCCTTTTAAAGAGCTGTAAAAGGCTTCTTTTGGAGGGAGGTTGGTCATGTTCAATATGTCCAGGCCTGTGATAAATTCGTACGGGAAAAAGCCCTTACACTGTTGCACCGTCAAAAGCCTCTAAATATTTGGAGTATGAAAATCCTGGTGCCAGATAGTATTTGATGTCTAAGAACTTCAGTTTAGTGGTACTCACGCACTTGTATGTGTTGCCGTCCTTGACCATGAACCTAATCGGTCCCTGCTTGATTTTGTCCTGAATACCATCATCATCATCATCATCATCATCATCATCACCCTCACACACCCCACCCCGCCCGTTATAGTTTTCCCCATCGTCGTTCAGGATGTGCTGAAAGAAGTAAGGCTTGATCAAGTTAATGTCATATTTCGCGCTATTGAAACCTACAACTGGTAGTTCCTGTAGGTACCTGTCTAGGAGACCTTTGAGTTGAAGAGGTGTCATGTCATTGCCGTCGTCGTCGTCAGCGTCAAAGTTGTCTTGAAGCAGCCTGATCCGATTATCAATGTGACTGTACGCACGATGAAACTCTACCTGGAGGAGCCGAAACGCTTGATCAGAAATCTTGTTTAAATACCCCATCATCAGGTCTACCAAGTCTTGCGAGTCTCCTTCAGATACAAAACACATGGGTTTGTCATACAGGGGACATTGGAGCACACGCTCACGGACATTGGCACGTGTTTGGATAGGTATTTTGTTTGTTTTGTTGGCACCTTTTGGACATTTGTCTTATCCAGGAAAGCCTCAAAGTCGTATGTTGCTCTGAATGGATACACAAAGTTCGTACCCACCGGAACCCCATTGCTCGCGAGTATTTCGAGAGGGGTCTGTGATACACGGTAAACACCCCCAGGAAATATTTCTTTGCTATTTCTGCCCTGACACCGTGTTTCGTGCCTTTTGAGACGCCAGTCCTTTTTCCAGAGTTTACCGCATTTTGGACAAGCAAGTGCTTTAACTGCTTTGTTAATGTCAGTAATGTAGCAGTAGTGGTTTTGAATTAACAGAACTCGGAAGAGTCGATGTCTTTCTGTCTTGCCCTCTCCGAAGAGGGACCAAAATTTCGTTCTGATCCAACTGAAAGACATCAACAGTGACGTCAAACAGATCTTCAATGCCATTCAGCTCATTCAATGAGATGCCAGAGAAATCAGGTTCTAAGACACCTGGCCAACGCGACGCTAGTGCTTCAGTTTGATTTTCGAGCGAGTTTGAGTGGGACCATCCTTGATGATGTGCTAGACATCGAAAAAAACATAGGTTGTCAGTATAAGCTGAGCCACGTCTGTCTTTGAGGAGTGTCAAGATGTGTTTGTTTCGCTTGATAGAATCTGGGATGGGACCGTCACAGCAGCCTATGGGGAAATCGGCCAGAGGATTGACATAGAAACTAGTCGCCACAATGGCATGTACAGTCCACTTAGTATCTGGTCTTTGCTGTCTGGCGTATTCTAAATGATCCGTATTCTCTAGATCCTGCAGAAACTGCTGAAAATCCTCTTTGTTCTGAATGAGTGCAGGGAACTCTAGAATATTTGAATTGTTGTTTGATGCGTGGAAAAATCTGTATAGCTCGTCTTCTCTGTTGTATAATATGAATGAATGACTGAAATATATTTTAAATCTCTTCGACTGTGACTCGAAAACGCCTCTCAGTTTGTCTTCCCAGTCCGGACAAGCGTCTCTGTCTTCCCATCTGATGTTGAATACCGATTGCAGTTGCCCTTTTCTGGAGTGGTCTGCGATCGCGTCCCAATTTTCCATGTATATTTGGACAATCTGGTCATCATCATCTTCATGGGTGAAATCAGGTTGAAAGTCTACTTGTTCCGGAAGTCTCGCTCTCTTAGGCGTGGGAGTATCAGTTGAGTGTGGTGTTTTCCTTTTTTGTTGTTGTTTTTTCTTTTCTTTTTCCTCCGCTCTTTTTTCTTGTTTTCTTTTTTTTCTTGTTCTTTTTGCCATTTTTCTTCTTGTCTCCTTAAAGCCTGCTCATGCCCTCTTTGATGTTTTGCCCAGTCATCTTTGCGTGTAAACCGTCTATCACATATGGTGCATTGGTGCCGTCCAACGTTCCAATGTTTTTGTCTGATGTGCCTGTTTCTGTTTGTTCTCCATTTAAAAGTGGCTGGGCACTCTGGACACAAAAATGTCTGGTCCATGTCGTTTTATATCTGAAACATGACATACCCCACCACACTTAAAAGGGAAAAGAGAGAGAGAGAGAGAGAGAGAACGCATAACCTAGCAACCTTGATTTATGTGAGCGTGCCTACGGCGGAAGTTATAGTAACCTTGAAGCTGAAAAACTCGGTCAGCGGGGCAGACGCCTGTCTGTGTTTCAGTCTGTCGCGAGACGGCTGCCACGTCACTGACGCCATTTACATGTTCTCATCCAATCACATGGCATTTTCATTCTTTCACGTGCTGTAAACGTCACAACTTTCCCACGCAAACCGACAGACAGACACTTTCATTCAAACACCGACATTTGAGACAGGGGTAAGAAAGTCAGACAGACAAGAACAGCTCTGTACATATTTCAACATATAGACCTACACAGCAATACAAAACGAAAGCAAGTAGTCCAAACGGAATGTGCAATTTATGTTATGTCTTTTATTCCAGTTTGTAAGTCATCAGTGCATCAGTCATCAATTCTTTTTTTCTTTTTTTTTTTTTTTTTTCTTTCTTTTTTTTGGCACACATTCACTCTGAGTCATACGTGATTGCCCACCCACACTAATTGCAGGCGTGAAACAATCACTTCACTCGTGTCTTTGGTCACAATGTCATGTGGGTAAAAGGACAAGCAGTGCCATTCGAAAGCAATTATGAAAATGAAAACATTAAATCATATCCGACTGCCATTGAGAGGAAATCTAAGACCAAAAACAGACAATGCAGTGCTGGTGAAACATAACAGTAAGTCAATACAACTGTCCACTCTTATTTCTTGCCGTCTTTTCTCTTCTTACTGTCTTTTTTCGCCCCTTTCTTGTATGCTTTTTTGACCCTGTCATAAATGCTGTGCAGCTCATCAAATTCTGCTTCTGTGAGAGCGATGCCTTTCTTTGATGGCAGCATCAGCTTGGGCTTTTTAGCGCCCTCTGAGCTGGAAGAACTGTCATCGTCGTCGTCCCGTTTTACGTAGCGTCTGATGTGGATGAGTCTTTGTTCATTCCAGTCCGAGCACGTCACAAAAGTGTTCTTGTCGCCAATAGGGATCATCAGTTCTCCTTTTTGCCATAATTCTTCCGAGGACATGATTTTCGTGTATATGCTAATTAGTGTACTTTTTTCGCGACTCTGTAAACACAAAAAAAAATAACAAAAGTCCAGCCGTATAAGCGATTGCACCATCATGACACGCATTTGCCGTGCTAAACATAGACTCTACGTTACTCTGTCTCAAACATGTCTAAACACGCCACGTCTAAAAATATTCAGCCTACGTCAAAAAACAAATATCGCTGATGCGATTGCACCATCATGACACGCATTAGCCGTGCTAAACATAGACTCTACGTTACTCTATCTCAAACATGTCTAAACATGCCACATCTAAGCCAACACAAAAAAAAAAAAAAAAAAAAAAAAATTCGCCTCTTCATACATGTGACGTCAAATACTCTAAAAACACCCCTAATGTTTTTTTTTTTTTTTTTTTTTTTTCTCACTTTTTGGTTTTGTTTTTGGGGTCGATGCAAAAAGATATAAAACAAGAAAGGAAAAGAGACATGAAATAAACACGAGACGGTTAACAAACAATAAACTAACCTCCCCCTTTTTTTTTTTTTTTTAAATTTTTTTTTTACTTACATATATTTAATCTGGTGTACTCTCTTCACTCAGAAATATTTCCATTAGCAATTGTTTCATGTCGGAGAACATCTGTGACTTTTTTAAACGTTTGAAAGCTGCTGAGAAATACATACTTTTTTTTTCTTCGTAACTCAGCATAACGCATGAATGACCCAACTGGTTGCCTAATTCCTGTTGACAACCCTCACACCTCTCCAAAGCGATGTCACCAACATGACCATCCAATAAATCAATGTATTTATCAATAAAGCGATTCATAACTACCTGGATTTGAAGAGAAGTGCTTCTCAGGAAATAAGGAGACGTCAGCTGATATCTGATGAAGGCAGAGACTGGATGGTTTTCAGTCAAAGTAAGTCAGCAAACACAGATTTCACAGGCTCACAGAGTTTACAGCTGACAGAGTTCCTAGCTCATTGAGTTAACAGTGTTCACAACTCACAGATAAAGCTAACACTGTCCACAGCTCACAGAGTCAGGGCGGTAGTCAGCAGTTGCAGTTAGAGATGACTGAAACCTCGAAGCCGACGACGCAGCCAGTTCTCGGAGTCTTGGAAAAGAAAGGTAGCAGGCATGGGTTGTGTGCCAGTATTTATACATCGCTATGGGATGGGAACTGCGTTTTACACACTGATGATGCGCAGTAGCAGCTAAAGGTTGGGCAAGCCTGAACCTGTCTGAGATTGGAATTACAAAGCAGGACCAATTTTGGTGCACACTCCGCGAAGGATAATTAACAAGCCCAGACTGGAAAATCCCAACAATAGTGTGAGTTAGAACTGACTCCACAACTTAGTGCCAGAGCCTACTGTAGGGGGGATATACTCAGGTCACTACGTACGCCAGTAAGACATTTCGCTGTGTGTGTGTGTGTGTGTGTGTGTGTGTGTGTGTGTGTGTATGTGTGTGTGTGTGTGTGTCAAAACCAAGTTAAAACGCACTTGATGAAGAAGAATAACCTGTTGTGTTTCACCAGACAGTGAAAGAATAACCTGTTGTGTTTCACCAGACAGTGAGCGGTTTTTCCAACTCTCCCTACATAACAATCACCACCTGCGCACAATTCCTGCTTTTTATGTCTGTTACAAAGTACTGAAATGACCATGCATGTACACTTAATAAAGGCGCACTTACCCTTCTTCTTTTATCTATCATAAAATCATCCTTTTTGTCTTATTCAGTAAATGAATACAAAACAATAAGTACTCTACTCGATTATGAACATGGAAATAAAATTAAGAAGCAAAAGTAAAAACACATAGCAATGTTACTGATCAATACTCACACACTCACATAATAGTAAATGTCACTGATCAACACTGAGACTGATCGCGTTTCACTCGAAGTCCCTTGGAATTTCTCTTTCTTCTCTTGGAGGGGATGATTCCAGCTGTTCTGGCCGCAGTCTCCACCAAGTCCAGAGGCTGTTCTTCTGCAACACCAGCTTCCATCGATGGTGTTATAGCAACGTCGGACTGTTGGACTTGGGTGAGAAATCCTCCGGGAGTCATCAGACAGTCTGCACTCAGCGTGTATGGGTACTTGAAAGATGGAGGTTTCGGAACGTAGTCAGGGACACTCGAAGACACTGCTTCAATATGCTCAGCAAAAGCAGTTTCCAATGCGTTACGGCTTAGTGATAGCCGTCGAAATTGGTCAATGTCCAGGGAGGAACAACTGGATTTGATCAAGCGTCCACCCTTAGTGTCTGTAGGAGCTCGATACTTATTCAAGTGAAGTTTGACCACCCCACCTCGTGTTTTCACCGAAGCATAAGCAGATCCTCCTAGTGGAAACATCACAGCCTTTGGGTTTTTTTTTTTTTTACTCTCCATAGCTGGTAACGTATTTGTCTCTTTTGCTTACGTCTGTGCTTGCTGATCTGAGCTGAATGCAGAGAATGTTCACAAAGGATCTCTTTTTGTGCAGTGTTTTGGACCAATCAGCATCTTTTGGTTACCCAGCCAATCAGCATCCTAAAACCAAGAGTCCAATCATATGTCATCGTCACCTTGAGCTCGCATCTTGTCGACCACGTAGCGGATAACGTTCATTTGAAACTGCACTGTCTCCGTGTATTCCCAAGCCTCAGCTTTTAGGGCGAGCCAGTTGATGGACTTTGAGACGCTGGCAGTCACATTTAACACAGCAGCCCAGGCCACTTGTAAGCGATTTTTGTTTAGATTATACCACACACTTTCTCCTACCGTTTGAACGTAGCAAGAAGTGCACTCTCCACGCTCCAAGTCTTCTTTTGTAACTAGCCTCTGATACAAGGGTAAAGCTTCGATGGCAAACAACTCCACTAGAGATTCCTTCAGCAGAACCTGTAGTTCACCGACGACCTTTGTCAAACTCATCCAGGCACTGCTCCATGATGACTCGTGCGCAAACCACACTGGCTGGTCTGATCTTGAGGTTGTCATTTTTATTGGCGGGTCATCCAATGAACTCGCTGAATCACTTTCTGATCATTTCTTACCAGCTGATGGGGATGAAACGTAGTCATCAACCGACCTAGAGTAAATCCTTGGCTCTTTTGTAAAATAAAATACAGCACATAAAATCCACAATTTGAACTTGTCCAGTCTTGAATCCATCGAGAGCTGTAGCGATAGCCTCGACAGTTCCTTAAAATAAAAGCTTCTATTTCAGGGTACAGAGTGGGTGGGAATCCAAAACTGTCAAAATATTCGGCTCGTCCTCTCGTGTCAAACCACACCCCCACCCAGTGCTTACCAGGTCCATCACTATGATCCGTGTTGATCACAAAGGCTAGTGGACGGTGAGCACAAGGAATCAGGTGAGGAAGCTTGTTTCTGGGATAAACGCCTCTAAACGTTGGTCTGCTGTACGAGTCTTTCTGTAAAACGGAGGCTATTTGCCAGCTGTCCATGGTTGCTGTCAGTCTTTCAGCACTTGCCGAGCACGGTCAATCTCTACCATGTAATCCAGTTCTCCATACACCAACACATGAACAGGGTGTGCGAGGGCCTGGGAAAACTTCATCTCCAGTCGGAGGGCGCCTGTCTTGATGAGCTCAAACTGATCACCGTCTATCAAGCTGGACTAAGGTCAAATCCGAACAAGGTGAACCCCCTGCTGTAGTCTCGAAAGGAATTCCGTTTCCAACATCTCTGTGGATCATCCCACTCGCCAGCATCAAACTGTGAAAGGCTCTGGCAAACTGTCTGTTCTCAAAGTCCGGGGTCAGAGCCTTGGATGGTATCTGTTTGCCGTCTAAGTACAGACACAGGAAGTTCAGGCTGTAGTGATGAAAGTTGAAGGGGTTTTTGGTGAGCACGCCATTAAATCCCTCCGTGTCCACCAGTGCTATGACAATCTTTGTCGGTGTCTGACTGAGAAAGAGGTTGTCCTGGACTGTGCTTAAATTGCCCTGGGGATGGCAAAGGTCTTGATGTTGACTTTTTTCATGGGATATTTGCAAGTTCCACGTTCAAGAGCCTTTTCATGGGCCAGGACTACAGCCGGACTGGGTCTGACTTTCCTCACGAACAGCGAAGCGTGGGTGATGACAGACTTAAAGGGATGACCCGCACCTCCGTCCGCTGCCATCAGGTTAAAATTCGATTTGGAAGGGGACAGCTTGATCTTGACATCCACACCGTTGATCAGGTACCGGTCCTGGTTCATAATGTCGGTGTGAAGGCGGCCGATCATGTCCACTTGGCGGCTCCTGGCTGACAGCTGACGCCGGATTCTCAGTCCGTTGTTGTCATTGCCCTGGGTGTCATCCAAATGTCCGGCAGTATCATTGTAATAACAGCTCGCTGTGAGGTGTCCGTCCTTTGCATCTTGACCGTAGTTCAGGAGAGTTTCGATGTAGGCTCTGTAAGGGTACGTGTTTTCACTGGGTGAGATCAGCACGTTGTTGAGAAACACATCCACCTGACTGAACAGGGTGTGCAGCCAGTTGTTGACAGGGGCCACGTTGGTGTCAACATCCAGGTCTGTCCCATCAATTTTGGTCACTTTGGCTTTGATGTGCAGCAGTGTGTTGCTCAGGTCAAGATAATCCCCCGTGCCTCCGCTGACGTGAAACTCGATCGGAGCGTTCTGAGACAACGTTGACAGAGGATGAAATTCCACAAAAGACCCCTCCTCGATAGATGTTTGAGTCGGGGGAACAGCGAACAAATCTAACCCTGAATCCGCACTCGGACACGATTTTTCGTGTAGCAGCGCCATGATGACCTATCCAAAGATGTCTCTGGCAGTGCCGGTGGTCCTCCTTCTCTTCCTCTTAGTTCCTCCACTCTGCCTGGGCTTTCTCGATGCGGTGGGTTTTATACGCTTTAGGGCTGGTTGGCCAGGGGGTGATGGAACTCCTACCACTCTCGATACAGCTTGATCCAGCAACCTTTTTCCAGCTTGTTTACTTCTCTGTTTGATAGCTGACTTGAGGTTCTGTCCAGACATGACATCTTGCGCGATCTGCATCCCTGATCGAGCACCCTCTTTCAATACTGTCTTGGCTCCTGATTTTAGCAGATGGATTAGAGATCGTCCGATGCCACTTAGCAAATTTCCTATCCCCCTCCCTCTATAAGTCTTTCCTCCCACAAAGACGGGTAGTCCATGACCCACTTGGTCACAATAATACTGTTCGTAGGCTCTGGTATTTGGCTGATACGGGTACAACATGCCTCAGTAGTCGTCCGGACGTTGTCGGCGAAAGTGAAGTGTGACGACGGTCTCCCCAGGTCGAATGAGAGAGGGGTGCCAGTGTCGTTGGTTAAAAGGATTTCCACTGTGTTAAACGGAAAGCGGCTCAGAGGAATATAGTTTGGTTTTTCAAAGATGTGGTGAACCACGTCAGAGTTGCGGTCTCCTGCTGGAACGATCCTGAGCAAAGGCACCATCACATCCCCAACTGGTCGGGGTTGGACGAGGTCGCAATAAATGTAGATGCCTTCAGTTCCTTTATGCAGCTGAACTGGGTGTGCGCTGTGGGTCCATCCTCTCCCCAGGATGAAATCTTGAGTCAGGCCGAAAATCTCTGAGCTTAGGACTTAACTTCAGGGCCCCTCCTCTCTTATACACTTTGATGTGTACTCTTTTGGCAGACTTGGAATACAATATCTTAACATCGTGCTGTTTCTTTTTGCCGACAGCTTCTCGCATTTGCTTTTGCATCTCATCAATCAGTTGTTCCATTGATGCGTACAAGCCTCCCGGAACCAATAGGGTCTGCTGATCAGATCTTCCATCAGGTCGAAATTGAAACCAGCCATCTGACGGCCCTAAATTGAAATATGTATTGCTAAACAAAATTTCACTCAGTCCCACTTCGTAGTCGGCACTTACTTCAATGGGCTGAGGCAGTTTGGTTAGGTAATGGCTGGCATGATTGTCCGGATAATACTCCATGGAGCTGTTGCTGGGCATTGTCAGGTAGAACATCATTGAGGTCGTGGTTCGATGCTGGGATTGGGAAGAACGTAGCCCAGACAACTTCCTAAAAGCGCCACCCACAAATTGTCCGCTCCGTGTCCACGACTAAGATTATATAGGGACACCCCTACCACAACATAGACGAGAATCATCTGCATACAAACACTATTTCACTTCGAGGCACTCGCCTGCCAAAGACACGCCACAACACCGATGTTCGAGAGTTGCTTCTTCCAGCATCTTCAGCATCAGCCGTCAGTGGCTGTATGTGGTGAGCGCCGTCGCTGGAATCCATGAGTTGAATGATGAGTCGTATCCGTACCACTTCACTAAATACTCTCTCAGTCCTCTCCGTCCACGGCGATGTTTTAGGATGGATTCAATCCGATACACCTCCTTTTCACCTACTTTCTGCAGCTCCTGGACATAAAACGCACCTCTCAGTTCATCTCCATGGTCGTCTTTTAAGACGTACGTCAAAGGCACTGTGCGTTGTACTCTGCTCACCGTAAACAGTTCTTCACTCCATGAAGGCATATACCCTTTCTTAAAACTCCTTCGTGCTTTACTGATGCGCACTCGGTCACCGACGCCTAAAGGGGAAATGGAGGATGGGGTGGTCAAAGGCGAATCGTACAAAGTATGCCAAACATCTTCCTGGGTGGCTCTAGTCACCTCCACTGGTGATCGCTTGATGCTCCGGTGAAAGGAGTGGTTGTAACCCTCCACCAGACCCGGTAACACTTCCACATACCTGTCCGTGTTGTGTCTGGTAAAGTAACGCCATAGCTTTTCTTTCAGTGTGCGATTAAAACGCTCCACTACTGATGCCTTTATATCGTCATTTTCCGTCACAAAATGATACACCTTATGCTCTTTTAAAAAAGCTTGAAACACTCTGTTCCGAAATTCTGACCCTTTATCCGTTTGCAGCTTCAACGGTTTCCTCCCTTGATCAAAAATGCCATCAACAGCCGACACCAACATCTCCCCCGTCTTGTTCTTTATTGGAACAGCCCAGGCGTATTTGCTGAAGACATCGATGCAAGTCAATATGTACACAAAGCCATCATTGGCTTTCTTCAAACTTCTCAAATCAATGAGGTCAGCCTGCCACTGATGATCGATGCCACCCACGATGACGCGACGACGAGGAAATTTATACTGTACAGGTTTATGAAGAGTATAGGCATCTTGGTAAGACAGCCAGTCTTTCACGACATTTCGTTTCAGTTGTGAGGCATTTTTCAAGGCATCAACACCTCCGTAGGCTCCAGGACGTTGGGGTTCATAATATATCTGAGCTAGAGTCTTATGTGCAGATTTCTGTTTTCGCCTCATCTCTAATATGTTTCCCACACTGATCGCCCGCTGAGTTTGGGTTTCTTGGACGTTCCTTTCTGCGATGTCATTGGTTCCAGGGTATGAATGAAGGTCCTCTTGATAGCGATGCGAGGCTTGGTGATGACTGCTGCTGCTGCTGCTGCTGCTGCAACGACGACGGAGGCGTCTTCCTCACCATAAATGCCCACCGGTCAGGATGACCCACCAAGTCTTGAGGAACGTTAGATTGTTGTAACGCTCTGGCAAAGATTTCCCAACCTTTAGGAGTGAATGTTTTTCTCTTTCTCAGTACATCGTTGATGAGGTCGACCACATTGGTGTCGGGTATCACCTGTCCCTGGTACTCAATCTCACCCCGAGTGTTCCACACAAGCTCAGGGTTTCGCTCTATGTGATGAAGTAAGCGTTCAGCCTTCTTCTTTAAAGTCTTAGGGACACTGTCCATAATCTCTTTATGCATACTTTCGTTTTCACGAACAGGCTCCGAGCGTGTCACAGGTGCTGTCCCCTTAATCTCCACGGTTCCCAGGGGCTTATGTCTAAAATCGTCAGCGCGTCTTAAATACTTCATCAATGTCTGCTGATACAACCGTGACTTGTTGTCCACACTCAGGTCAGTTCTGTCCAAAATGTTTTTCATTAGCTCGTCCAGATCTCTCACGCTCTCAGAGATGGCATCGGGTACTGGAGGTCCTGTAGGCTTCACCACATCGAGCATACGAGGATCCACCAACACCATCTTCTTCGTGTGCTCCATGATGGAGTGTGTGCTGTCACATTCCTCCCAGCAGACCACCAATCACGCCAAGAATTGGTTTCAAAAGGGCCCCGAGAAATCCACCCTTTTGCACAATCTGCTTACGACGTTTCAGAGACGTTCCTTTCTTGGCCAGAGAGCGTAGACTCTGCTTGTATCTACACAACTGTCTCTTCTGTGCGGGGCTGAGACGGACATGCCCTTTTAAAATGTTGAGAGAGCATTCGCTCAAAGCGTTGATCAGGTCCGGTGATGCCCCTTTCAAAACGGCTTTGATGACTGAAGGCTTGGCACCGCACAACAACTGCAGCATAGGTAGATTCCTCTTCATTCGCGCGGACATGGCTGGACTCTTTTATTTCTGGACATACACAACTTGATGATCAGGTGGAAAAATTTGGGTCCTCAGCCGCAGATGATCCGGCGTCTCTTGGCGGAGGTCAAACACCAAATAACCGTGTGGACGTAAAGTCGCATCCTTAAATGACTCCTGTACATACTTCAGCTTCCCAGGATACATCTGTTTGGCTAAATGAGTAATTTGAGAAGCGTCTCTAGGATTTTTAAACACCACCAAATAGTGACTGTTCAAACTGATGGTCCGCTGCTCCTTGTTTTTCCAAACAGGTTCTGTACAATATACATAACACTCAGATCACGATGATGACTACCCTTTGTAAACAACTTAGTCACTCGATCATCGGTCTCACTCATGAGATCATCCAAAATCACAAGACGACGCTTACGACCTTCTAGTGTGTCCAGGTTCGGGAGGCCCTCTACAAAAGTCACTCCATTCAACTGTTGATAACCGGGTTGCCATTCACCGTAGCACCAAATCACTTCTTCAGGCACCGGGCTCATCATCTCCACCAAGTGTCTCAAAAACTGAGTGACCCATACTGTTTTTCCGCTTCCAGTGGGCCCCGCAATCACACAGGTAAAAGGATGCTTCCATCTAGGATCCATGATCTCTTGTGTGATAATCACACACCACCGTGTTATCTTTATGCTCGGATAATTATCAATCATATAGCTCCAGTAGACTTTCACACAATCTGTCCAAAAATTGGGCTGATTCCATACGTCTCCAAGCTATCGATCTCATCAACCACCAAGACAGGTGTTCGGGTGTGGTGTCAGGCGGTGGTAATGCCTTTAACCACTGCCCTAACAGATTATCATAATCGAGACTGGCTAACACACGTTCGCGTATAAAATCACCATGGCTTAATCTTTCTGGATTTCCTTTGACACTCTCCAGGGTTCGTAGGGTCCTTTCAAGTCCTTTT
>JAFLJL010018709.1:111267-135911 GCA_018398815.1 Conus ventricosus | reverse complement strand
ATACCTCGTCATGTTGCATACTGTGTATGTCTGTGTGCGGTTGTTTATTCCCTTCGCATGCCTGTTTTGTTTGCAGATCCTTTTTTTTGGCAGATCATTACTGGACCTGTAGGACTACCTTGATTGTCTTATATATCCTTGAAATACCTCGGTCGGTCAATGTTGTTCTTGTTGTAGTGTTATGTATGCGCGCGTGTTATTCCCTTCGCGCATGCCCTGTGGGTTTTTTTTCCTTTTTTTTAACAGAACCCTGCTGGACCTGCAGGACTACCTTGATTGTGTTATATATTCTTGACCTGCCGCCCATTATTGAAAGGGGGTGTGTGTGTGTGGGAGGTTCTCCTGGTCCCTCATCCGCTCATGCCTCGCTTTTTATGTTTGCAGATTCAAAACCTTGCTGGAGCTACTGGACTACCACATGACCGAGTGCCGTCGAGGGGAGGAACCTGCCAGGAGCGTCCTAAAGATCACATCTCCCCGTCAGCACTCAGTCTTGTCCCTGGCCCACTTGGCCAGAGTGTCAATTAACAAGCGCCTGCGGTGCCTGCAGCAAACCATCGGCGCCGACACCACCGGCACCAGCTCCGGCAGCTCGCGTCTCCCCATATCCCGTTTGCCTGTACCTCAACTCCTGAAGGAGTATTTGGACGAGTACCCCTTCGGACTATAGACCTCTGGAATAATGTGCAGTTCGTCAGATAGCCTGAAGTCCATCCTTTTTTTTTCTAGACTGAACCTCTGGGCCCTTCCTTTTTTCTATACAGTACCCCCAGTTCCCCCCCCCCCCCCCCCCCCCCTTCTCTCTCTCTGGAATAATGTGCAGTTCTTCGGATAGCCTGAAGTCTAGCCAAGAATGCCACAACAGAGAAACTGTCAAACATATCCCTGAAGCCACCCTGCGTCGCTATGCCAATGGCCGCACTACGTTTGGCATGAGAGCAGGACGACAGCCAAGCATCCCTGCAGATATTGAAAAGGAAATTGTCCAAAAGACTCTAGAGGCAGCTGATGCAGGTTTCCCTCTTACCAAGCCCCAGTTTCTGGCAAAGGTGGGAATTATCTGCCAGGAATTGAAACTAAAGACTCAATTTAAAAACAATGTTCCTGGTGATGACTATTATAAAGGGTTGAAAAAACGCCACCCTAGAATTACAACCAGGATTCCTGAGCCATGCGGGACAAACCGTATGCGCGGAATGAATGATGTGGTGGTGGGAAGATACTTTGAGGAGGTGGAGGACCTGATCAAGAACATCCAACTCCAGGACAAACCCCATTTGCTATGGAATGCTGATGAAACCGGGCTTCAATTTGCCCCAGCAGCAGCGAGGGTGGTGGCCAAAAAGGGGGCCAAGCAGTTTTTGGCCAGGACGGCCAACACTCGGGACAGCGTCACCACCTTGGTGTCCATAAATGCTGTGGGTAGGGCAATGCCACCTCTGTTTGTCGTCAAAGGAAAGACGCACAGGTGCATACAATCATTTGCAACCCACGACGCCCCTGCTGGGTCAGTATGGACGTACCAACACAATGCATGGATGGAGAATGCCATTGGGGTGGAGTGGTTCCGCCGGGTGTTCCTCCAACACTGTGGCCCAGAACGACCTCAAATCCTGTTTCTTGACTCCCATGGGTCACATGAGGTGCTGGAACTGCTAGAGATTGCCCGAGCGGAAAATATTCATCTCATGGCGTTCCCCCACACACCACACACTACCTCCAACCACTTGACCGGGTTGTTTTTGCCCCGTTCAAGAAGGCCTACAAGAGACTGTGTACAGACCACATGTCTGCTCATCCAGACAACATGATCAACAAGATCAGCTGGCCACGCATTATGAGCAGAGTTTGGAATGAGGTGATGACTGTCGATCTCTTGAAGGAAGCCTTCAAAGCCACAGGGATCCATCCTGTTGATGCGACAGTCATCCCTCCAGAAGCCTTCCTCCCAGCAGAAGCAATGAACCGCCTGGACCCACCCAGCAACCCTGTTTTGGGCCCCAGCACCCAGACCTCTCTCCCTGGCCCCAACACCCAGATCCATCTCCCTGCCTCAAGCACCCCGACTTCTCTCCCTGGCCTCAGTATCCAGACCTCTCTGCCTATCCCCAGCACCCAGACCCATCTCCCTGCCTTGAGCACCCAGACCTCTCTCCCTGCCCCAAGTACCCCGACTTCTCTCCCTGGCCTCAGTACCCAGACCTCTCTGCCTACCCCCAGTACCCAGACCCATCTCCCTGCCTCAAGCACCCAGACTTCTCTGCCTGTCCCCAGCACAGTACACCCCACGAACACAGACATAGGCCTAGACCTAGAGGAATTAGTCACCCTGCCATTAACTGTGGAGGATGTGGCTGGCCTACAGGACCTGCTCATCGAGGTGGAGGGTGGTGACAACATCACCATCGACCTCCAAGGCCTTGGCCCCAACCCCTTTGTTCCCGTGCCCCCCAGTCCCACCCCTCTGCAAGCAGTTCAGCAGTTGTTTGCAGTCCCTACATCATCAAAACCAGCTAGTAACCCGAGGAAGAGGCCAGCTATTCAGGGGCATCGACTGCTGACCAGTGATGAGGTCTTCCAGACGAAGATGGCTCAACAGGAAGAGAAGGATAAGAAGGAGAGAGAGAAGAAAGAAAGAAAGGAGAAGGCAGCTGAGAGGAAAAGGCAGAGACTGGAGAAAATGAATGCTCCCAAATCTTCTGCCTCCACTTCATGCTGATAGCCCATCTACAATCGGGAGACCTAAGCATAGACCTGATGTAGCCTAGGACCTATGTGTGTGTGTGTGTGTGTGTGTGTGTGTGTGTGATGTAACATTTCACATTTTGTGTCAAATCGGTGCATATCTCGTTTTTTGTCTGTTGTGTAATGATCAAGTGCCTATTACATGAAAAACTTTCCTTTTACTAGTCATGTTCTTGTTGCTGAATTGTTTGAATTGAATGAATTTCATTTGTCTTTGTTTTTGTTGCTGAATTGTTTGAATTGAATGAATTTCATTTGTTTTATTTGAAATTATATTTGGCCTATGCAGCAAACGTTTTAATGCTTATCTTCAATGGTTCATGTGTGTGTGTGTGTGTGTGTGTGTGTGTGTGTGTGTGTGTGTGTGTGTGTGTGTGTGTGGCCTGGCGCACTGTCGTTGTTGGCCTTCGCTCCAATGGGACCTAATAGTTCAAGAAATGGTGAAGAGTGTATAGGCCCTGTCAACAATATAAACACCAAGGAGGCAGCTGCTTGATAGGCCTACATGTGGATTCAAGAAAGGCAGGATAATTTAAACTTTCAGAGATTTTGAAAGGGCAGCCCAGGACAAAGCACACAGGTAGATTGTTGTTTGTGGCCTTTACTCCAGTGACCTGATAGTTCAAACAAAAAAGTTGAAGAGTTTAGGCCATATCAACAATGAAAACAGAAAAGAGGCGGCTGCTTTTTGCTTTGTTTTCATCAGTCAGCTTTACCCAGTGCAATTTGACGCACCCCCCATCAATTTGCCCCACGGGCCTGCGTCAAATTGTACAGGGATGCGGCAATTTGTACCCATTGAGGTGAAGTAGAAAATGGTATCTTTCTGATGAATATTCATGAGATTTATATATAGACCATTGTAGGGCCTCATCCTGATTGGCTGGCAGTGTCGGAATACTCCAGCATGGTCGGCAACACTGTGCCAGTCAGCAACAAAGAGCACGAGTATAGTGTTAGCTCTAAAAGTGCGTCAAATTGCACACTTTCACCCTAGAGTTTAAAAAATGTAGTATTTCAATTATAAGAAATTTTTTGGGTAAATTTTCTTATAACCGAGTCCTTCTTATAAGAAAACTCGGCTATAAGAAAACAAAAATCTTACTCCCCTCAGTTTTCTTATAGTGGGATTATACTGTACTATCCAAGACCGAGAAGAAGAAATGGAAGATGACATAGAGTTACCTAAGTTGACCACACCCACACGCAGAGCCACCGCCCCCAATAATAAAGAAGAAACGCCGTCTTGTGATAATGATGATGGTTTATTTGCTTTGGTTAGTGTTTCTTTGCCTCTGTGTGTGTGTGTGTGTGTGATCAGGATGCGGTCCTTCGGTGACAGCGGAAAAGGGGGCGGAGCCAAGCCAAGCGAATGGCACCCACGAGTGTTGCTCTTGTCACCATGTTATTTGTCTCTGTTGTTGTTGTTTGATTGTGTTGTGCCATGTCTTGGAGGCAAGCGTTACAGAAAGGGTGTTTGGAAGGGTGTTAAGTACACACAGACTTTGATTTTGATGAAGCCCAGATCTTCCTGCGAGACGCTTCGGAGGGGACGTTTGCGGTAGGGAGGAATCCCGAGTATGGCCATCCCTTCTTCCTCGCGGGAGTAACGAGCTGGGGACCCAATTACCTACGCATTCACTACATCAGGGGCCCCTTACAGCTATAAGGTAATGACACGTCTGATTTTGTGTTCAACACCATGTTCAAGGTGCGTGGAGTGTACCCTTCGTTGAGCAACCACCGGGACACCCTAAAACTAGAATATGGCAACATCATAAAATGGACGAGGCCTGGGTTCGTCTATGTATGTATGTACAGAGCAGTGCGTGCACCAAAGGGCTGTGTGCTGCTTTTCTTTTTTTTGTTGCAGATCCTTGCTGGACCTGCAGGACTATCTTTTCTTATTGTTATCCCCCATCTTCCCTGCTTTATGTTTACAGATTCAAAACCTTGTTGGAGCTGCTGGATCACCATGTGACGGAGTGCCGGCGTGGGGAGGGCTTGCAAGGGAGCGCTGGACTCGCGAGGACTGTTATGAACCTCAGGACCCCCTGTCGTCAATCCGTACGCAGTTATCACGTGTGTAGACACGCAAGAGTCGCAGACAGTAACTAGGAAGACTCAAGACATGGCCCAATCACGTGTTGGCACTATTTTTGGGTGATGGAACTGTGCGTGTTCATTGAGAAAAGGGGCAAACACAGCGAGTAAGTTTGTTAATGAAACCGAACGACTTTCACAATGGCTGCTTTGGCGTCAGCTATGACTGACGAAGAAATGATCGACTACTTGCAAGAGGAGTTGGATCAAATTATTGGAGAAGTGGAGAAATTTGAAACAGAAATGGAGAATGAAAGTGATATAGAAGTAGGTAGTGGTGTTGAAGAAGACGGTGAAGTAGAAAGCCACCTCGAGTACGATGTTCCACTCGCTGCGCTTTAAACATCATGGCGACCAGCAACACGTGGTGTTGCAGAAGTGCGTCAGTTTCAGGAACCCACTGGGGCCGCTCACACGTTACCTGACACTGCTACACCACTTGATTTTTTCTTTTTGTTTGTACCTCTTTGTTTTTTTTAAGACTGCTGCCGATGAAACAAACAGGTATGCAAGACAAAAACAAGCCGCAAAGGGCGCACCTGACCCTCTTTGGTGCGATACCACACCTGAAGAAATGCGAGCCAATATTGCGGTCTTGACTACGATGGGGGTAATGCGACGTTCACACTAGGCTGTAACCACGGTCTAACCAAATGGTTAGATCGCTCTGTAACTGAATGGAACCACGCAATTTTGGCTGCAGTGGGTTCCCATCGGTTAGACGATTTTTCGGGAAGACCCGATTTGTGGTTCGATAGGTGGTTACATGGCCCCCAAAAATATGACTCGGAAGATAAAATATTTTCAAGGTTACATCACCCGATGTGACCAAATACGGTTACAAAGGCATTCACACAAGTCCCCGTCGGTTCCAATGAGTTAGAGCAGGAAATAGAGGCGGAGCCAAAACTCCGATGTCACAACACAATAGCATGCCTTGCACGCACGCTGCAAGTTGTCGGGGCCGACAGATCTAACCGACTGCAAGTGATTGCAACCTTCTTTGCGTGGTATAGTGAGTTACATCGATGCCTGTTGTGTTTAACTTGATCAGTTCCAGTGTGAATGCATTTAAGCTGGCTGACTTTGTCATTGTTGTCATTCAACTTGCTGCGTCTACACGAATCCACGACACACTTGACTCTGATTTTTTCAGCGCCATGTCGTCTCCTGACTCGGATGTTGCTGCTTCCGACCTGTCCCTGGCTGCACGTGAGCTGGAAGAGCAATTGCAGGAGCCCTCTGCCTCTGAGACTACCGCTGGTGCTGGCAAGGGCAAAGGCAAGGGGAAGGGCAAGAAAGGCAAGAAGGCAGTGGAGGGACAGCTGACTGAGGACCAGAAGCAGGACGTCATCGATTTTTGCGGGAGAGGCCATACCTTTATAATCGGAGTCACTCCGATTATAAAGATTCAGCCAAGCGGAACCGGGAATGGAATGAGTTCGCTGACCAGTTGGGAGTGTCCGTCGCAGTCATCACGAGTTGGTACCGTTGCATGCGGGCCATGCTGGGACGGGCGAAAAAGGCCAAGACAAAGAGTGGATCAGCAGATGTTCTTCTTCCTCGGGCCCAGGAGTATGTGTGGACGCACATGCAGTTCCTGGTGCCCTACATCAGTCAGATTGCATCTGACACCCTGGGCCCCAGGAAGAGGAAGACAACTGCTGAACCTGATGTGCTCATTGAGTCTGAGGATGAATTCGATCCTGACCAGCCTGCTCCAAGTTGGATGGTGCCTGGACATGCTGGCATCCACGCTGCAGGCCCCTCAGCCTGCACTCCAGTCTCCGCTTCCAGAGGCCGCCGTGTGGGCCCCTCAACAACGAAGGCCAGTGGGGACTCAGCAGCCGCGACCTGTTGCGGCAACTTGTGCTCCCAGCTGGACTCCATGATGAAGCACTTGGCCAAACCGGAGTTGCAGTTCTGGACCACTCTGCACTGGCGGGTTGACCACTTCACCCCAGCCCAGACGATGGACCTGCAGGATGAGGTGTGGAATGTGGTGGTGAAACATGTGAGGAGGAATGGCTGAAAGCCTGACCCCATTCCCACCAACGTCCGTGCAGACCCCTCGCCTGCAACGTGGTTCCAACCCGCTGCTGGTGGATCCAGAGGTGGACGTATGGCCTACTCGACAGCTCCTCCTCCAGCCATGGACCAGCAAGGGCCATCGACGAGGCCAGCACCAGCTGACAGTCTGGAGGCGTTCCTGACAGGGGATCTGGACAGTCAGTTGATGACTGCAGCACAACCCCGTCGGTCGTCCCCCCGGAAGTCCGCCACACCGAGTAAGGTCGCAAGGCAGCCCGCAACTTCCTCCTTTTTCCCGCTGATAGCACCGGATGTGGGCCTGGACTTTTTGGACCTGTAGATGCATGCCTGGGTGCATCAGCACTTTAATGGGCCACAATTGTTCCAAAGAGACTTAGCTTGCTTGCATTTTCCTGCCCCCCACATGCACACGGCCTAACACTGGTCTCATCCCCAGGCCCGGAATGTCAATCCTAAAAACATCCACACTTCATGTTTGGTTGTCTGTTTGTGTTATGCTTTGAGCTGGAAATTAAAAAAAATGAATAAAGCAGAATAATGGAAAGAAAAATATGTTTGAAAAAAGTGTAACCACAACGCTGTCTTTCTGTGTGTATGTGTGTCTGTCTGTCTGTCTGTCTAACCCCTTCTGTGTGTACATCCGTTTGTGTCTGTATCCCCATCTTTCTCGGTGTATGTTTATGTTTATGTCTGTCTGCGTGTCTCTCTCTCACTGTATCAATCTGTCATTTTTCAAATTTGGTTGGCCCTGAAAAGGGCCAATGATATGTAGTGGTACTCATGGCCATATCACTGTGGAGAGGAGGGAGCTGGTGACGGGGGTGCAGACTCAGCTTGGGGTGAAACAGCAGCAGCAGCAGGGTTGCGATTGGGGTTGGCAGCACCGGGTGGTTGGTGGACACTGGCCTTGTCCCACTGCCATGGGACAATCCCTGCAGGACTCCCGAAGAAGTCAGCCAGCGTTTCCCTGACTTTCTTCCCATCGGTGTTGGCTCGTCCTGCTCGTGGCTGCGGTTGCTCAGGCCAGATGACATGTTCTCTCCAGGCACCAGGCAGCAAATTCATGTTGGCATCCTCCCTGTCCACTGCATTTTTAGGTGGGGGAACACGGTCCAGCAGCAGGTTGTGGAGTGTGGTGCAACACTTCATGACTGTTCTGGCGTTTTCAGGTATCAGCTCGCAGGTGCTGAGCATCACTCGGAAACGTTGTGCCAGCAGACCAAAGGCGTTTTCCACAACCCTTCTTGCACGTGACAGCCTGTAGTTGAAGATGAGCTCCTTGGGTGACATGCTGTGCCTGGAGTAGGGCTTCATACAGTAGTCCTTGAGTGCGAAGGCATCATCACTGATGATGTAGTAGGGCACATCTGTAGTGTCCTCAGGGTCGTCAGTGAGAAGGCATGGAGCTGGCCGGTTGATGCTGCCGTCCTCAAGGTCCTGTCGCAGGTCGGTTTCCAGGAAGATTTGGGCATCGGACATGTGGCCTAGTCCCCCAAACTCCACCCACTGGAACTTGTAGCCCGCATCCACCAGGGCAAGCATGGGGATTGAAAAATAGCCCTTGTAGTTGTGATACAGACTCCCACTGTTGCTTGGCTTCTTGATCGCAACATGCTTCCCGTCCAATGCCCCCATGGTGTGGGGCATGTTCCAGCGGGTGTAGAACTTGTCAGTGATGGTCTTCCAGCGGTCTTCAGTCCACTCCTCCGGGAACACTTCAGCATTGAAGGCCTCTGTGATGGCCCTGCACACCGCAGGTAGGAAGGTGCTGATGGTAGACACCCCATCCTGAAGGCGTAGCACAAGGACCTGTAGTTGTCCCCAGTGGCCAGGTACCTCAGTGTCACAGCCAGCTTGAGGCCAGGTTCAATGGCTTGTCGCATTCGAGTGTCTTCCTTGCTGATGGCGGGACGAATCAGGTCTAGGACCTCGAGGAACACTCCTGGGGTCAGTCTGGTGTAGTTCCTGAACATCCTCTCATCAAAGTTGGCCATGGTGAGGTCCAGCAGGGTGTAGTAGTGGCCCAACTCCCTCCTTCTGTCCTCAGTGAGCCAGTTGCGAACCCAGAGACGCCTCTCGGCTGGACGTCTCCTACGCCGTTCCTCCTCTCCAGCGACATGATGATTGTGGTGGTGATGCAGGTTTCGGTGAAATCGAGCCAAGAATACCGGTACAGCGACGTTCATGATGACAGGTCAAGATGGACTGAAGGAACCCCCCTGAAACAAGGGGGTTTTATACTTTGAAAGGGAGTTACAAGACCGACGTTTTAACAGGCTGGTGGAGATGCACAGCCGCAAGGCCCCCCACATGCACCCTGCAACTTGGCTTGTAACTTGTTCAAGTTAGAACGAAGTTACAACGGTAGTTAGATGCCACCAGTCTAACTTCAGCGTAAAACCAAACCCAGCCAGCGAGCGAGAACTGCTAAAACAAGGGCGAGAAAAGGGGCGGAGCCTAATGGTTAGATGCTTTCCATTCACACACGCTGTGTCAAAAATATACAGTTTGTCTCAACGCAGTTAGATCCCTCAATGTAACCACTTGGTTAGACCGTGGTTACAGCCTAGTGTGAACGTCGCATAAAGCATCTGCCATGTCTGTGGTGCTGCTGGTCTGATGACCCAATTTTCAAAGATAAGTGGATCAGCAGTGTTATGCTGAAAAAATGCTTTTTCAAGATGAATCAGTATTTCCACCTTCGGGATTCGTCCAACACACCTGGGCATGATCACCCTGATTATGACCCCTTGTTCAAGGTGAGAACATTTATCAATCTTATTCTCCCTTTGTTCAAAGCCAATTATTGTCCCAGCCATGAAATGAGCATTGATGAAGCGATGATAGGCTTCAAGGGTCACATTTTCTTCAAACAATTTATGCCAGCCAAGCCAACAAAGTGGGGCATCATGGTGTGGGAAATGTGTGACGCTACTACCGCCTATTGTGTCTTATTTGACATTTACACTGGTCGTGCTTGCCGCGAAAACACAAATATCAGTGGTAGACAAACTAGCGTCACCGTACTACAACCAGAACAGGCACTTGTATTTTGATCGCTTTTTCACAAGTGTCCCTTTGATGACACACCCGGCCGCGAATAGGACACATGCCTGTGCGACAGTCAACTGTAACCGCAGGGGACGGCCACAGGAAGCCAAAATGGCCACACTGAAGGAAAAGGGAGACCTGATGCAAATGCAGAAAGGCTCACTGATGGCTACAAAGACAACCGTCAGATATATCTACTGAGCAGCAATCAGCCTCCAAGTATGACAACAATGGACGAAAAGGTGATACCGACTGTCATCGATGTGTACAAGTACTTGGGTGGTGTTGAGAAGTCAGTTCAATACCGTGCCTACTATCCTGTCAGTCATTAAAACAAAAAATGGTAGCGGTACGTCTTCCACTCGATCAATCTGTGTATTGTTCAAGCCTTTCTCACCTGGGAAAAGTCACCACATGCTCAGCCCCCAAAGAAGGCCCATGATCATCTGTGGTTTCGTGTTGACATCGCTAAATGGCTTCATGCTGATTTACTTCCAGATAACGCAAAGCTGGGCGAAGCAAGGCAGTACCAGAACCCCCAATCGCCAAAGACTCCATTGATCACCACAAAGTGGAGAAGACTGAGGGCAGGCCTCGGGTGTGTCGTCAATGTGTCAAAACTGGCCGCTTGACACCAAAGGGATAGCAAGTGGAAACGTCATATAAGTGTTATTTCTGTCAAGTGCCCCTTTGCTGGCCCAGGAATGGTTGTTTTCGCAACAATCACGATCAAAACATAGCCCAACAGTAATGCAGCTGTGGTGTTTATTTTGTTTTGCATACCTGTGTTTTTTGGTGACAGCTGTAACTGTGACATTTAGTAGTGAGTAGTGAGTGTGTACAGTGACACTGTGCTGTACAACTGAAGACTGTGGACGTATGTAATCAGCTGTAGTTTGTAGCACTGCAAAGGCTGACGGAAACACAACAACATATAGCATACTAGGAAGTGACTGAGTTCTGCAATGTGTGGCAAGTGACAAGTTTTGTATGACATTGGTGGGATAACCAGTGTGACCTGTACTGCCAGGCAGCGGATGGATCACGTCAGGTAGGCCCCAGATTTTATCTTACACTAACAACTTGCATCTGCATGGTGATTGCGCATGCTTGCATGCTGTAAACTTGATTGTCATCATAAAATGTCACGTGTCTGGTGACAATTTGGTGACAGCGACACGACCTGTATCTCTATACAAGACAGACAAAATATAGTTCAAAGTGAAGTGCATGCTCTTATGAAACTGTCTGCCAATTTTCTTTCTCCTAGAGGTTCACATACATTCCCCATAAGTTAATAATCGCACATACCCATTTTTAGGCTGAAACCTGTAGAAGAATCTGATATCTAGGGGAAGTTTGCAGTCAGAGAAACTGAGTAAAAGAGGGTTAAGTGGGTATCTGATTCTGCAGAGGCATGGACTGCAAGACAGCCCCATTCCCATGTCAGAACATTCCTCCCATTTTTTAGCGCTCCTTTCAGCAGAGACTATCAGCAGTTTTCATGATCCTTACAGTCTTCCACTTTTGAGCCACTGATACAAGGAAATGTGAATAGTAACAACTTTTCATTTATGATAAAATATAATGCAGCGATGCAGAGATTTCAAGCATGTTATCACTTTATATGAAATCTGTTCATGTTTGTCATAAAATTGTAATAAAAACAACTTATCATATATGATAAGTTTGGCATTTGTGGAATCTTCAAATAGAGACAGGTAAGGTAAGGTAATGTTGCTTAGAGCCCAGCCGACTGCAAAGGGCCACATCAGGGCTGTCACCCAAAGAGAAAACAACCCGTCTGCCACTTATCAGATATGATAAGTCAGGCTTACGTAAGGGGAAGCAGATGCTGTTGTGAAAGTAATGCCTAGTTGATTTCTTTTAGGTATATAATCTGAAGCTTTCACTGAAAAGGTTTGATTACTTGTTTTTATCCCTGGATAACAATCATATGTCGTTGCTGTGCAAGCACACAGTCTCTTAGTTTTTCCCTGGATAACAATCATATGTAGTTGCTGTGCAAGCACAGAGTCTCTTAGTTTTTTGTGTAATTGGCCTTGGACTTGGGGGTGAAGTGATCATGAAGATGACCAGGGGTCTCCAGAAAGATCTGAATTAGAAAGTCTTTGCTGACAATTTCTTCACAAACTTGCCTCTCATTCAGACCTTGAAGGCCATATCCATCTACTTTGTGGGGAATTTCCGAGCCAACAGGTTCAAAGGCTTGAAGTTGAAGACGGGGAAGAAGCTGAAAATACAAGGATGGGGGGCATTTGACACAAAAACAGAAATGCTGTCCAACCTTGTGGCTGTCCGCTGGTTCGACAACAAGACAGTGGACACTGTGTCCTCCTATGTGGGTGCAGATCCTCTTAGTGAAGCATCACGTTTCGACAAGAAACAAAAGGATACCATCACTATTCCCCAGCCTGCCATTGTCAAGGAATACAATAAAGCAGACTTGCTCGACAGTCTCACGAGCCTGTACAAGTTTCCTCTGAAGTCCAGACGGTTCTACATGTACCTGTTCTACCACACAGTCACTGTGGCCATTGTCAACAGTTGGCTGTGGTACAAGAGACACTGCGGTTTGCTCAGTCTCAAACCCCTGAAGCTGAGCATCTTCCAAAGCCAGATCGCAGATGCCCTGGTCTTGGTGATGAGATCGATCGGCCGCCCTGCTAGTGTGACGTCACCACCACCACCCAAGTTTGTCAGACTGCATGTTCCACCACCTGATGTCCGCTTGGATGGTGTTGGACACCTGCCCCAGTGAAATGCTGCCAGAAACATCTGCAAGAACAGAGACTGCAAAAGCCTGTCCTTCGTCTCCTGCAGGAAATGCAAGATCAACCTGTGCTTCAACAAGGACAGGAACTGCTTCGCACAGTTCCATTTGTGCAAGTAAACCTGGAAATCCAACTGAACCCACAGAAGAATGTGTCAAGTGCATGAACGTGTGTTTGTGAACATCAGAAGAAACTGTGTATAAACTAGTGCGAGTTGGACAATTTATCATATATGATCAAATCAGCCTTCGAACCCTCAAACATCAAACTGATCATATATAATTTTTCAAATTTTGTCAATTTTTCACTTGAATTAAAAAAAACCATCAGGAATGTGTTTCTTTGTTATATCTTCTTATATTTTTTTTATTAAACATAAAGCCGACTCCCCCTCTTCTTCTTCCTCCTCGGACTCTGATGAAGAGCCGCCAAGTACATTCTCACGAAAAAAGGCATCGCTCTGAATAAAGAAGAATGGGAGGCTCTGATCGAGTTAAAGACTTGGTGACCGATTTGTTCTGTGGCAGCAGCGGCAACAGCGGCGATGAGCCACCGAAGAAAAAACACAAAAAGGGAAGAAGGAATAAGCGACTGTCACGGATGGGAGGGGGTTGTGAAAAAAGAAAATGGGTTCTACATCGAGTATCGAGGCGATGGAAGGACAAGCCGCTTGTGGCAGGACCTCGTCTATTCAAAAACAAAAAAGATTAGGTCGGCAGGATTGTGCGTTTGTGAACACTGACCGGGTAGCATGACAAAACCCTACTAATGTGCCTGAGTCGCTGTTAGACTGCACCCAATCGGGCATTAGCACCGGCTACTGGCTTAGCTTGATTACTAAAGCGCTGTTGACTAGTGGTGGTGAAAAGACCCGCCTATTAATCGACAGAACACCCCTGTCTCATTGCCTGTACGAGGCGTTGTGGAAACGCCTTTTTCCCGCTGTGAAATCAACGATCGAAGATGACCAAACTGACACATTTAGGGATATGGACGCAGGCTGGATGTTTTTAAAGCGGGCAATGGAGTGTAGCGACGAGGTGAAATCCATTCTGAAAACCTTTGACGAATCTGTGTACTCTCTGCTGACTGACACTGGCGAGTGCGCAGAGCTGTGTATGGTTCGCACCATAGTATACTTATGTTTTAACGACTGGCACGATCAGGGGAAACACAGGGCTGCTGATGAGCGATGTCATGCCAGAGGGGGCTTCGACAGCTTCGAGTTTTTTTTAGTGACTAACCTCTTGTGTGTTTTTTCCATTTCGTGTGTGTTTTTAAAGGAAGAGCCAGAAAAAAAGAAAAAAAAAACTCTCATGCTTTTTTTTTCTTGTGTTTCCTTTCATTTTGCGCATGTTTTCTGAAAGAAGAGCCAGTTGAGAAAAAAAAGGCGGACGGAGTGGTAGGTAGTTCCTTTTTTTTTTTTTTTTTTACCTGTGTGTATGTGTTTTTTGTTTGTATGCCCGAATGTATATATGCTGATTTGTGCTTTTTTTAATGCGTATGTCCCTCTTCTGATAACAGGTGTTTTGCCTTTCCCCTGTCCCATGGCCAACGAAGATGGCTATGAGGCATTGTGGACAGAATATTTTCATTTAAGCACATACCTTTTAAGAAGCTGGGATGCTAACCAACCACCACATGATGACCTTATAGATTGCGCAAATGATCTTTAAGAGGAGCTGCTGGATGCTGGCTATGTTTTAGAAGGCTCAGCCTTGCAAGAAGACTGTATTCAAAACATTGTTCAGTTTGACTTAGATTTGGCGACGCTGCCCTACCCATTCAGGGTGCACGCCGAATACCGGAAACGATTCACGGAATATCAATTCCAACGCCTACAACAGGTGTATACCACCCTTGGTGAGCGTCCTACCCCTCTCTGTGACAGTTTTGTGTTTTGTTTTTTGTAGTTGCATTTAATAAGTCGCTATCGTGATTGACCTTTGTTTTGTTTGTTTTTTCTTTTTTCGTTTTTTTTTTTGTTTGTATACCCGGATGTATACATGCTGATTTGTGCTTTTTTTTATGCGTATGTCCCTCTTCTGATAACAGGTGTTTTGCCTATCCCTGTCCCATGGCCAACGAAGATGGCTATGAGGCGTTGTGGACAGAACATTTTCATTTAAGCACATACCTTTTAAGAAGCTGGGATGCTAACCAACCACCACATGATGACCTTATAGATCGCGCAAACGATTTTGAAGAGGAGCTGCTGGATGTTGGCTATGTTTTAGAAGGATCAGCCTTGCAAGAAGAGTCTTCAAAAGATTGTTCAGTTTGACTTAGATTTGGCGACGCTGCCCTACCCATTCAGGGTGCACGCCGAATACCAGAAACTATACACGGAATATCAATTCCAACGCCTACGACGGGTGTTTAACCACCCTTGGTGAGCGTCCTACCCCTCTCTGTGACAGTTTCCCCCGTGCACGTGCCAGTGTGCATGCCAAACCCCCCCCCCCCCAAAAAAAACTCTGTGTATATGTGTGTGTGTGCACGTGCGCGCATGCGTGTGTGTGTGTGTGTGTGAGATAGCTAGTGATTTATTTTTTTTAGTGTAGTGTTTTGTTCTTTGTGTCCGTTACTTGATTACATTTTATGTGTGTGTGTGTGTGTTTTTTTTGTGTCGGGTGAGGCAAGTGTACGCGGATGGGGTCTACCAGCGGACTCTGACAACTCTGGAGATTCTGGCCGACAATGGGATTCGAACCCCATCCAACTACGTGCATCCATACAGAGCCACTTACGATTTTGAAGCGTACCAGGCGCCTCTGGTAGAGGAAAAGACCGAAACGGATAAAACCAAATATCTGAACCAACACCGTAACACCGTGCCCTTGTCGGTCAGCATGTGCACGAACGTGCCCACGTTCGAAGATCAAAATAGCGCAAAGCAGAATTTCTTCTTTTTCGGAACCCATGTTCTGAGAGTACCGAGTGCGCGGCCTGCTCAGCGGCTGTACAGACGAGTGCCGGCTGGACAGGAGGAAGCCAGCTTGGGATGTTGTTTAGATTTCCATGAACAAACCATTAGGACCCGTCACTGCCGTGTCAAACAACCGCATTCCACTCGCTGGAGAGGGTTTTCCAGCATAGTGTGTTGCCAGCTTAAGAGTGCTGGCACAACTCTTGACCTGACCGACTTCTAGCCAGGACTAGAACAAGCACACATTCTATTGCTGGAATTTCCACATTTGTCATTTATTATTCATTTTATTGTCATGAGATTTTTTTTTTTAAATCATGTTATTTAGGGAAGGACCAAGAGTAAGTTTTTATAGTTTCTTGCTCTCTGTGTTTCAGCTTGGACAACCATGCCTGGTCGTAACAAGGGACTCTACAGCCGCTACACCCAGGATGCCCTGCAGCATGCCCTTGATCCTGTCACCAATTAGGAACCTCAGCTTTGGTGCCGCTTCCAAGGAGTTCGGGGTTCCAAAAAGTACCCTGAAAGACTACGCCCATGGAAGGTCGACCCTGGGGAAAAAAGCTAGCCGTAGTCAGAGTATTCCTCAAGAGATCAAGGATGATATTGTCAATAGGGTAGTTGAAGCTGCTAGGTCTAGTGTTCCCTTGACAAAGAGACAGTTTCTAATCAAGGTTGGACAACTTGCCCAAAGACTGAACCTAAAAACTCAGTTTAAAAACAGCATACCATCTGAGGAGTACTGGCGCTCACTAAAGAGAGGACGCCCGATCTCACCATCTGTGTCCCAGAAACGTACAGCACCAACAGTATGCGAGGGATGAATCCAGCCATGGTCAACAATTATTTTGACAACCTGGAGGCATTCATGGCCCTCCATAATTTTCAGTCCAAGCCAGAGGCCGTGTGGAATGCCAATGAGACTGGTGTCCAGTTTTCCCCAGATGCAGCAAAGGTGATTGCCAAAAAGGGATCCAAGCAGCTTCTTGCTCAGACTGCAAATTCACGCGACAGCGTGAGCACACTGGTGTGTGTTAACGCTAGTGGCAGGGCCATGCCTCCGCTGTTTGTGGTCAAGTGCAAGACTGTGACGTCAGTCCAATCCTTTGCCATGCACGATGCGCCAGCTGGATCAGTTTGGACCCACCAAACCAACGCCTGGATGGAGAATGCCGTCGGGTTGGAATGGTTCAAGGATGTCTTCCTTTGGAACTGTGGCCCAACACGGCCACAAGTTCTTAGTATGGATTCCCATGGAAGCCACGAGGTCATCGAAATTTTGGAGCTTGCGCGCCAAGAGCAAATCCACATCATTGCACTCCCTCCACATACAACTCATTACCTGCAGCCACTCGACAGAGTTGTGTTTGGGCCGTTTAAAAAAAGCCTTCAAGCGGCATTGCATAGAGTTCATGTCTACCTACCCAAACCACACCATTAACAAAGTCACCTGGCCAGGCATCATGAGACAGGTGTGGGAGGAAGTGATCATACCAGAGCTCCTGATAACAGCCTTCAGAGCCACAGGGATTCTTCCTGTTGACAGGACTGCAATCCCACCTGAGGCCTTTGCCCCTTCTGCTGCCTTGGACAGAGCTGAGCCAGAAGACCCTCTCCATCTGTCAGCAAGCCAAGATCCAACCCCTGCCACACCTGAAGCAGCTTCTACAGTACCCAATCCTCTGGCTGAGGATCAAGAAATGGTTCAGGACATGCTTGTCCCTCACCAGTATGATCCTCAGCATCACTTGGAGATGGCAATGGCAGAAGACGACCTCCTCACACTGCCCATCACAGCACAGGAGGTGGCTGGGCTGCATGGGCTCCTTATAGAAGTTGAAGGTGGTGACCCTATTTGCCTTGACCTTGACGGTGTCGGCGATCTCCCCTTCACCCCAACTGCAGGTCCTTCCTTTGATAGTTCAGTTGCAGGTCCTTCCTTTGACAGTTCAGTTGCAGGTCCTTCCTTTGAAAGTTCAGTTGCAGGTCCTTCCTTTGAAAGTTCAGTTGCAGGTCCTTCCTTTGATAGTTCAGTTGCAGGTCCTTCCTATCAACAGGAACGTAGCAGACATTTTTGCAGAAACACCAGCAAAAAAATGTGCTGCAAGCAAGAGAGCCTGTAAAGCCGTCACCAACCATCGACTCCTCACAAGTGACGAGATATATCAGAGCAAGGTCGCCCAGAAGGAAGAAAGAGAGAAGAAAGAGAGGGAGAAGCAAGCCAGGAAAGACAGAGCAGAAGAAAGAAAAAGAATGAAAACAATGAAGAGCATGAAGAGCTTGCCCACGTCATCAGTTGAACCTGAATTCGACCGCGTTAAGCCCCGAGTTCGACTGACTGAATTCACTGATATGGGTCATTTTCAAAAAATGCACAAATTCTTGTCTTTTGAATTTAATATTCTATAATCCCAAAACTATTCATCCTACTGATCTGAAAATTGGACGTTGGTTAGTTCAATATAATCCCGACTTAAAAATAAACTAATTTGCTCGCTTTATTGTAATTTTCTATGAATTATGGTAACTTATCATGTGTAAGGAGGGGTAAAAATGCATGTCCAATCGAAAGTAGTGAAAATTTCACACCTCTGTAGAAGGCATAGAAAATGTGTTTTTATCAGTTAGTTTCCTGGGTTAGGTTGATCCTGTCATTATCCCAAGATACCAAAAGCAAAAGATCGAGGCAATCATTACTTTTTTTTTTTAATAATTATTTTATCTCTAAAAATGCATGTCCAAGAGGTTTTGGTCTGTGCAGTTACCAGGTACCAAATTATGCAATACAAACTGAATGCTCCCTGCTTTTTAAATGTGGTTTTCTTTACTGAAGAGTTAGAAGATTGAAAAAAGGCGGTTCAATCAGGTGAGCACATTAGATCATTTTTAAGCAGTGAAATAGAATGTTTATCAGGTCAAGGGACTTGCTGTTTAGCATAACAGTTCTGTGCAGTTACTGGGGTATGTCGTTACAATAATTAATGCAAACTTTTGGAGTAGTTCTTATTTTACTCTCCCATAGTTTCCCTTTCGCATGGTGTCATGGATGCCATGCTTCCTGATGATAGGGACCGATTATTATCTGTAAATCACGAATCTGTCTGTGCAGTTACCTGTCAGAGAGGTAACTGCATGGACGTATTTGGTAACTGCACTGACATCTCACGGTAACTGCACTGAAATGCTTGTAGATGACATGCCATTGGTTTTCTACATTCTGTATCAATGGACAGCCGATTATATCAAAGTGCTGGAAAACAAACCAGCATACAAATAAATAGAGTCTCATTTAAATGTATGCAGTTTACCTTACTCAAGGACTGCTACAAGTTTCCTGGTAACTGCACTGACCAGTCAGGTAACTGCACAGATCTATTTTCATAACTATAAAACTGTTTTTATATATTATTTATTTAATTTGCCAATTTGTTTTTAAGTGAAGGGGAAAAAAAGAACATCCCTCCTCATAGTAATGATACGACGACAAATGATTAAACAGTCTTCTGAGATCTTTTAACAAAAATGCACTGAAAAGATCAGTTTGCAGTTTGCTGGTAACTGCACAGACACTCTGGTAACTGTACTGACAAAGGCTTACAATTGATGTTTCTCTATTGTTCCTTATGATATTAAGTACTCCGTTATAGATGTATGGAAAAATATGTTTGAAAACTAAGCATATTTACTCATTCTCTTTCATTGCAAATGATGATTGGTTTCTAACTGTTTGGTAACTGCACAGACAGTTGTGAATTACCGTCAATATACTCCTTTTTTTATGAAGAATATAATTATTGCTAACTACGTACTGGTATAGTGCATTGAGAACTACCAAAGTCTTTACTTGTTTTCAGCTGAAGATGGCTCTTTCAGCAGCGAAAAAAACAGAGACGTTACAGGGAGAGGAGAGATGCCGATCCTGAGAAGAGGGCAAAGTTCTTGAAGCAGCAAAAAGAAAGATACCAGAAAGACAAGCAGAAAGGCCTCAGGAAACTTGTGAAAGACATGACCGGGAGAGAACGCAGAGCTGCAAAGAAGGTGTGGAAGAATCAGAAACGAGCCATTAGGAAGAAACAAAAAGAATTGGAGAAAGTTCTGACTCCGCCAAGTACACCTGTACATCAACAGTCCCCAGGCCCCTTGCCTCAACAGCCCAAAGCAGGTCCATCGCGTCAAAGGGCTCAATCTGAAAAGAAACAACGACAGTTACGGTTGGCGAAGTTACAACAGGAACAGTCTACTCAGAAACAGCTAGGAATGTACAAGAGGAGGGTTTGGGCGTTGGAGAAACGGCTATACAGACTTTCCAGCAAAGACAAGGACACAACACCAAACTCTAAAACAAAGAAGCTGCTGAAAACTTTCCAACAAAGAAATGACAACAGCAAGAAAACGATGCGCAGAACGTTGCTCTTCAACCATGTCTTGGCTGACCAGGTGAAGCATTTCAAAGATCGCAAGGTAAAATCAGTAAGCATAAGTAAGCTTTGTGCTGGAGAGATCATGAGGAAATACAAAATGAGAACCATGGCAGCCAATTTTTTTAGACGCAATACACAAGAACAAGAAAGGGTTGTCTTTCAAGGAAAATGGCTCAGAAAGTCAGGGATTTCTTTGAACGTGATGACGTTTCAAGGATTGTCACTGGGAAAAAAATGACAATCACCAGGCACAAAGTTAAGAAACAAAAGCGTCTGCTGTGTGACACTCTGAGAAACCTCTACAAGAAGTTTAATGCTGAAACACTCGTTAATATCAGCTTCACAACTGTCTGGAGACTAAAGCCATTTTGGGTGACATACCCCACCGAGTCAGACAGGAAAACCTGCCAGTGCAAAACTTGTGACAACACACAGTTAATGGCAGATGTACTTTACAAACATGGCATCAATGACACCAGCAAACTTGACGTACTTGTTGAAAGACTTGTTTGCTCTACTGATCAGAAAAGCTGCATGTACAGTCAATGTCCAACTTGTGCAAACAGAACTCTGCTCAGATGCACTTTTGATCAAACTCTGCCAACAAAATGGTTTCAGTGGAAGTCCATTGTTGAGGAAAGAACATTCCAAAACGGCGAAAAGAAAAATGTAACGGTTACTGTAAAGCCTGAGGAAGAGGGAACCCTGCAAGATCTGTGGCCCGGGAGAATTTCCACAACCAGTTGTGGTCGTGCTATACACGCCATTCTTTTAATATCTCAAACCAGTGGAAGCACTACCAGCATCTACACGAGACACTGAAGCCTACAGAGTGCATGATTCATGTTGATTTTGCAGAGAACCACACAGGGAAAATGCACGAGGAGATTCAGTCAATGCACTTTGGAGCCTCGAAAGTTCAGGTTACGCTACACACTGGGTGTTACTTTCTTCCAAGCAGCACAGAACCAATTACCTTTGCAGGTGTTTCGGATTCTCTTCAGCACGATCCTGCTGCAGTATGGGCGTTTCTTAGACCATTACTGGATGACATAAAAGCCGAACAGCCTTCCATACAAACCTTGCACTTCTACAGTGATGGACCAACCACACAGTACCGCCAAAACAAAAACTTTTACCTTCTCTCCACTGAAATCTTCAAGAGGGGGTTTTCATCTGCCACCTGGAATTTTCATGAAAGTGGCCATGGTAAAGGAATACCAGATGGTGTGGGAGCAGCGCTGAAAAGAGCTGCAGACCGACGTGTTCTGCATGGGGCAGATATCATGAACTCCAAGTCATTGGTTAATGAGTTGAAGAAAGCAGGGACAACCATCAAACTGTACGAAATTGACGATTCTGATATCCAAGATGTTGAAAACAGCCTCAATGATAAAACACTAAAAACTGTCCCTGGCACGATGAAGTTGCATCAAGTCATTGTCACCAAACCCGAGCATCTACAGTGCAGAGATGTCAGTTGTATCTGCTTGGAAAAGACGTGCCCAGGCCATTCACTTCGTGAATTTTCTATTTCTCCTTGGGGATCAACATCTACAGGAACTGACAAAACAGGAGCCAAAAAAGCACACTCAGTCCGATCCACAGACAAAGCAAGAAACGGAAGCAAAAAATGTAAAGGAACAGATTTGGTACGCCCTCCCCACAAAGACACAAAACGCGAGGAGATGTTCCAAGGGCATCTGGCAGCATTCCAGACCTGTGGAACATTTTCTGAACTGCAGGAGATGTGTCAAGGGGTAGCATTACAAGAAATCTCTGGCACGAGAAGATACCTTCAGGAAGAAGACCTGTCAGTTTATGCCCCTGCACTAAAGATGCTTCCGTCTGACATACCAGGTACTGCTACCTGTTTCCCCGTGACAGTTATAGCAGACGGCGACTGTTTGCCTGCATCTGGAAGTGTGTTTGCATTCGGAAATGACGAGTTTCCTGCAGAAATCAGAGTCCGTGTTGTGAAGGAGCTTGCTTTATATGCTGACTATTATCTCGATGACAATAACCTCAAGAAAGGGTTACATTCTGAAACGAAAGAGGGCTACACAAAGAGAGCCTTTGCCATGTACTCGGATGAGTATGTTTCAGGCAATTCATTGAATGACGAAAATATTCAAAGAGTCTTTGAAGACGAGGTTATGAAGATAACCAAACAAAGATCCTTCATGGGAATGTGGCAGATGTTTGCCCTGTCCAGTGTCCTGCACAAACCAATCTTCTCAGCATATCCTCGTCTGGGAAATCCAAATGTTCGTGCTGATCTTCACAGGCTCATTGAGCCAAGGGTTGGTCTCCACAGGATAGAGGAAACCACAGCTTCCTCGAGAGAAGATGACAGTAGTGTTATAGGGTGCTTTGACACCCGGAGCGGATCTCGGCATGGAGCGGCTTCCAGCGGCTCTCGGCATGGAGCGGCTCTCGAGTAAGGAGCGGCTCTCGGCAATGGAGCAGCTCTCGGTAATGGAGCGGCTCTCGGGTAAGGAGCGGCTCTCGGCAATGGAGCGGCTCTCGGGTGAGGAGCGTCTGCCCGGAATGGAGTGGGTTGTGTGTGTATTGCTTGGGTGGGTGTGTGTGTGTGTGTGTGTGTGTAGCTAAACATCCTACTGGCGTACGTAGTGACCTCGAGTATACTCCTTCTCTGGCACTAAGCTGAGAAGTCAGGTAATGGAGCGGCTCTCAGACAAGGAGCGGTTCCCAGCAATGGAGTGGGTTGTGTGAAATAGCGACAGCTGGAAAGATAATAATCCCTGCAGCATGACTGTTCTCCCCCTTTCTTTTTATTGTTTATTTTATTTTTTTTTTTTTCTTCTTCTGGTGGAATGTCAATTGCCTTGTAATGGGATATGACGGATCGCTTTTCCTCAGTTGTTAGTTTTGCATGGAGAGAAAGGGAGGAAAGAGGGGTAGTTATGCGTGGAGAGAAAGGTAGGAAAGAGGGGTGTTTATGGCGTGTGTGTGTGTGTGTGTGTGTGTGTGTGTGTGTGTGTGTGTGTGTGTGTGTGTGTGTGAGTGAATGTTATCATTGTCCAAACATTTATAGTGGGTTATATCAATATAAAAGCAGTGATGATTGGCACTGACTTTGTCAGTGTAAGATCGGCAGTAATGAGAATCGGAACTCTTTCGTAGGTTAGAGAACCCCTATAATGGATAAGTCCATGTACTCTTTAAAAAATGCTCTCACCAAAGCGCAATGCGCGATAGCGGAAATAAAAACGGAGCTTGACAAGACTGTCTTTGATGTTGTATTAAGAGAAGCCACCATCGTGTTTGAGAAAGAGAGCAGGGTTCCCAGGTGGTGGGCATGAAGCCAAAAAAGGACCTTTAAAGGACTTTATAAGGACCTCAAATCAGTTTAAAAGGACCTTTGCCAACATGACTTTACAGTACACCCAAATTTGCCAACATGACTTTACAGTACACCCCAAACCTTTTGACATGCAGAACAGCAGACACTTACCTCTCATAAACAGAGGAACAGCTAATCCCATTTGAATGTTAATTCAGTGACTAGTACTGCTAGTTGAACTGGAAGCGACTGTGCTTGACACACTGCTGTTTGTTGAAAAGAAATCAGTCATGTTACATCTGGTGTCTGCCTTGAATTTTCGTTCATTTTTCACATGTCTGTCGGTCTTGGCATGCTGCTTAAGGGCACTCTCTCCCATTCATGCAAGTTTCAACGAAACCCCACAAAAAAGGCACCGAGCAGAATGCTTGTCCACAGTATCGCTTCTCACCCACTCGCAATAAACTAAACTTTATCAGATAACCATCTATCATGAAAGGAACATTTCCCTGGCATTTTGAACGTTTAGCTTGCAAACAAAACTTTTTAAAAACTTTCCAAACTAGGCCTCCGTCAGAATTTGCTAGCGCAGGGAAAAAGGAGGAAGGAGGAGAAGAGACGGGAGAAGGCATCTATCTTGTACATGCTGCTCAAGAACGCAGCATATAGCTGTTCTCCAAGGCAGTTTGTTATGTTCGCATGTTCGCAAACCGTGATGTTATGTACCTACATTTATTTGGGTAATATGTTTTCATCTTTATTGCCTCACTCTTTTAATTAATTTCTATACAGGGAACCTTTTAACATAGATCGTTTGACCGAAAATATTGAGTCAGCTATATGCCGCAAACATTAGCACCGCGTCTGCTCTTTGGAACCCATGACGTCAAAGCTAAGCAAAGCAGCAGGCGTGACTCATAGCCACTGCGCGCGGCTTCACGTCGTCTGCCACTGAGCAGAAAGCGCACTAATGTTATAGGCCTAGTAGTACTATCCTTGTACAGTACTGAGTTTCAGACGATATCGCATCGGCATCTTTCAACTCTTTGCAACTTGCAAAAGTACGGTTTTGGTTGTCGAAGGTGTTTCAGTTTCGTTCTCAAGTCTCTTTCTCTTGATAAAACAGGACTTAACAGTACCTTTCAAAACTTAAAAGGACCTCCTGATGAGTTAAAAGGACCAACTTGCTGAATCAAAGCACTTAAAAGGCCTTTTAACCAAAATCCAATTCATAAGGACTT
>JAFLJL010018709.1:53718-111167 GCA_018398815.1 Conus ventricosus | reverse complement strand
AAAAAAGTGTGATATTTGACAGACTCCCCAGACAATCGGGCACTGTATTGACACAACAGTCGTAGGAAAGCGTTGCTGTTCAGTCAGACAATCGGTGGGTTCATTATCAGTAATGACATGGAAACTAAAACAAGTTATTAAATCAGTTGGTAATCGATCACTTTTTTAATTCATGGAGTAACCAAATACTCACCAACATTATGTAGAAATCCAATTATATTTCATTAACACTGAAGATGATCATACAGCCACCATCTGGCAATAAGCTGAGTTGTTTCTGAATTATCACTTGAGTATAAACTATTAATAAGAAAGGAATTTGCTATCTTGAATGAATGTTCAAATGATGGGAAAATAAAATTGTCATTGTGTTCTGATTGTGCATCTCAAACTTAATGACTATACTGACTTTGTTTACTCCAGTCTGAAGTGTGTCTACCATCTATAAAGAATGGATGTGAGTCATGTTTCACAATTAGCAAATGTCTTGTTAATGTGTGTGTGTATTGTGTGTGTGTGATTTTACATAATTCATGCATGTGCCAACATGCATACTGCACAGATAAGATAAGATAAGATAAGATAATGTTGCTTATAGCCCAGCCGACCGCAGAGGGCCACATCAGGGCTGTCACCACGTTAAAATCAACTCACCAGTCATTTAAAAAAAAAAAAAAAAAAAAAAAAAAAAAAAAAAAAAAAAAAAACCTTTCACACATCTCGTTAAATGACATCGTCTACAAACGAACAGAAACTTTGTTAAAAATCCTTCTTCCGTAAAATCTCAAATCAGATGAAAAATGTTAATTTCTCTCAAAAACCCAAGGATCACGTCAGGCGGGACATCCCTGAACAGGATCTTCATGGACTCCGCTGGTAAAATGTTTGTGTCTCACATCGTGCAAGTCCCAACACTCTAAAAGAATGTTTCATTGTGAGTGGTGCATGACATGGAATGCACCACGGAGCTGCTTCACTCTTTAAAAGGTAAGAATGGGTAAAATACGAATGGCCGGTGTGCAGCGGCACAGAACCGTTTCCTCTTTACGACCACCCGACGTAGATGGGAGGAAGTCTTTAGGTTTGGACGGATCTGAAAGTAGTTTGTTATTCGTCTGTGTGTTCCAATCCTCCTGCAGAGGTCTCTACATAATCGTTAATTTTGGGTTTCACATCTGAGCAGGGGATATAAGTGTTGGACAGTTTCTCTCTTGTGGCGTTCTTGGCTAAACGATCAACCATTTCGTTCCCGCCGATGCCAACATGGCCAGGAACCCAAGCAAGAGTAATGTTTGTAACCGTCGCCTTCAACTTGCTAAAAGTTCAAAAAAAAGTAAAAGTTCTGGATGCTGAAGGTTGCGGCCAGCTATGGCCTCCAAAGCTGACAGCGATCCGACAGAAACCAGAAAGTCCCTCCTCGAAGAATGGGAGATTATCTTCAAAGCCAGTACTAGAGCAGTAAGTTCAGCAGAATAGACAGAAGCATCTGAATGTATATGTTCCAACAATATCTGAGAGGAGCCCAGGGCAGTAGGCTGCACAGGCCACTCCATCCTCAGACTTGGAACCGTCAGTGAAAACTTTTTGATAGGATGGGAATTTGGAACAGAGCTCGGCATACAAAGCCTTGTACGCCAAGAGCTGGTAGACTCCTTACGGAAAGCTGCGAGATCAAAACGAATCTCTGGTGTGAAAAAGGTCCATGGAGGTTGATCCGGAAACTTGGAAAAATCGGAAACTACTCCAGGTCTATACCTGCATTCCGCACGTGAGGCTGCATACGAAGCCCAAACGGCGGAATACATTTCGGGTTTGTTTCAAACTTACTTTGGAACGGAGGGTCAAAAACACAGTCATAGGCAGGATTCTGCGGTTCTGAGAACAGTCGGATGTATAATTCAAAACAGTTTCAGCCTGCGATTGGACAGTGAAGGTTCACCTGCCTCTGCGTACAGGCTGTACACAGGGGTGGTGCGGAACGCTCCAAGACAGAGACGAGCCCTTGATGGTGGATAGGGTCCAAGAGTTTGAGGTAAGATGATCTTGCGGAGCCGTACACAGGCACAACCGTAGTCCAGTTTGGAACGGACCAGGGCTCTGTAGAGGTGCAACAAAGTTTTCTTATCAGCGCCCCAGTCGGTGTGTGCTACGACCCGCAGAATATTCAGTGCTTTTGGCAAGCAGTTTTGAGGTTTTTAATATGGCTGAGAAAGTTAAGTTTTTGGTCAAAATGACTCCCAGAAATTTGGCCTCTTTTAACAGCTGGAATGGGAGATTTCCCTACTTGAAGTTCCGGATCTGGAAAAAATGACGGAAATTATGGAAGTGAATACACTGGGTTTTTGTAGCAGAAAAGGTTGAAACCGTTTTCATCCGCCCACCACGATGGATTTTATCTACGCAAGACTGGAGCCTGCGCTGGACACTCGGGTACAGGCTTCCAGTTGCGTAGACAGCAAAATCATCCACAAACAATGAGCAGTCTGAACCCTGCTGAACTGATTTCACAATGTTGTTGATTTTAATACTAAAGAGGGAAGGAGACAGTATGCTCCCCTGGGGAACACCCAACTCCTGCTCGTGGACATCAGAGAGAGTGGTGCCAACCCGGACCTGAAACTGTTGTTTGCCAAAAAATTTTGAATAAAAAGAGGAAGATGACCTCGAAAACCCAGATCGTGGAGATCATGAAGTATCCCCGACTTCCAGGTGGTATCGTAGGCCTTCTCCAAGTCAAAGAAAATTGCCACTGCATGCTGTCTGTTTAAAAAAGCGTTCCTAAGTGTAGATTCCAGACGAATCAAATGGTCAACTGTACTAACGATGTTTGCGGAAACACACTGTTCTTTCGCCAAAAGGCCATCGGTTTCGAGTTTCCACATGAGCCTAGCATTGACCATTTTCTCCATCAGTTTACTGACACAGCTGGTCAAAGCTATTGGACGGTAGTTAGATGGATTAGAAAGATCTTTTCCAGGTTTGGGGATGGGAATAATGAGGGCTGTCCGCCAAGAGGGTGGAAAGCAACCTGTAGTCCACACGTGGTTGTATACCTGTAACAGGATGTTCAGACCTTCTTGCGGAAGATGTTTCAATAGTTGATAATGTATGTCATCTATACCTGGAGAGGAATCGCTGCAAGAGAGTAAGGCAGATTTCAGCTCGTTTAATGTAAAAGGAAGATTGTAGTCTTCCATGTTGTCGGATGAAAAGTTGCAGGGAGATTTTTCTTTTTAGGGCTTTGTGTTTGACAAAGTGACTGATTTATTAGAAGAGGAGGAATTCTTTTCAATGGTTGAAGCAAGCAGATTAGCAACTGCTTTCTTCTCTGTTATTAAAGAATCTGAAAACTTGAGATGGTTCACAGTGGGACAGGTGTTCTTCCCTTTGATTTTCTTAATGATGTTCCACATTTTTTCTTAGAAGTTTTTGATGTCAGCCTGGAGCAGAAGCTTCTCCAGGACCGACGTTTACTGATTTTAAAAGTGTGTCTAGATTTAGCACGGAGTTTTTGATGGGCTCGAGCGTTGGGACCCGAAGGTCGTTGGTTATACCTGACGCTGAGCCGTTTTCGAACTTTGGAAATTTGTTGGCAGTCTGAATCAAACCAGGGTGTTTTTGGCATTTGTAGTTTATCGGAAGACACTGGAATACAGCTTTAGCACACTTGATCACAGTGTTAGTCAGTGATTCAGCTGGGTCCGGACTCTGAAGAAAGTCAGTGTCCTGGAATTCTTTAGAAATAGTGGTTGCGAATAGATCCCAGTTTGCTTTCTTGTAATTTAGATGTTGAGAAACAGAGACGTGTTCAGTTATTACAGGTTGTAGAAGGACAGGGAAATGGTCACTTCCGTGCAGATCGTCATGGACAGACCACTCATAGTTCAGGACCTGCGAGGGGTCACAAACCGACAAATCTAAACACGAAAGTGAACCAGTGGAAGAGTGGAGGTAAGTTGCAGATCCGTCATTCAGACAACACAAATCCAGTCTGAAAGGACATCTTCAATCAGCAGACCTCTGGGTGACGTACCGGCACTACCCCAAAGAGGGTTGTGACCGTTAAAGTCACCAACAGCAAAAAAGGTCGAGGAAGTTCTCTATCAGACTGACAAGGTCCTGACGACAAACCGGGACAGAAGGTGGAAGATAAAGGGACAGAGTGTCACAGTCTTGTGGAGAGTGACTCTCGCAGCTACAGCCTGAAGGGAGGTAGACAAAGTGACAGGACTATACAACAAAGTTTTGTGTAGGAGAAGGGCAACACCGCCGACAATCCCAACGTGGATGGTTGTGCAGGTTTTGAAAGTATATTAAAGCCAGAAAGAGTAAAGGTCTTCTGGCTTTGAATTTGGGTTTCCTGAGAGCCACGACGGAAGGTTTTTTTAGATCGACACAGAAGCTGCAGCTCTCAAAGTTGGAATTTAGTCCACGGATATTCCAATGGAATATTGTTACTATCCATGGTGCAGAGGGCGAAAAGGAGAGAGATCAGGTCATTCCTCATCAGCATCTGCGGCCAATGGAGTGAACTTATTTTTTAGTTTCACTGGACTGTGTTGGTCTTTGGACCCGCTGGCAGACTTGCCCGCAGGTGACAAAGGCCTGGATTTGGAGATGGTGGAGGTCTGGATTTGGGAGATGGTGGAGGTTTTGTCCTAATCTCCACCATCTCCACACTGGGTGGAACTCCCTTGCCCGCACGGGCACTGGACAGAGGAGTTCGAGGTGCTGGTTTTTTAATCTGCCCAGCAGCAGATGTTGTAGACTGCTGGGCAGTCGAGGGGTGGCGGATTTTTTGCCTCCACAGGGGCAGTCACTTTGGTTTGGATGGTGGTGGACCTGCTACCACCAGAACTGACAGATCTTACTTGCAATGTTTTCGAAAACATGAATTCATCAGTCTGGCAGCAGACTGACCGAGTAGAAACTGTGGGAACTTCTTAACAGCCGAAGCGTAGGAAGAAGCTGTCGGCGTCTGACTGCCACAACCTGTTTCCGGGCTTCAAAAAAAGAGATCTTCTTTTCCGTTTTGACTCGTTGTATAGCAGATTCCTGAATCCAAGAAGGACAATTTCGGGAAGAGGAGGGATGGTCGCCACCGCAGTTAGCACAATGTGCCGGATCATGACACGGCCCATCATGGGTTGCCTTGCAGCAAATACCACACACTCCGCCCAGACAGCGGTCCCTGACATGGCCAAACTTCTGGCACCTGAAGCACACTCAACGGGGACGGAACATATAACTCAACCCGGACATTCAGGTAGCCGACTTTGATGACGGAGGCAGCACAGGGTTGCAGAATGTCAGAAAGAGGGTGTTGGTGGCCACTCTTTCTGCACCCTTCTTTACTGTCACCTGCGCACCTCCGTCACACCTGGGACGCCAGCTCCGATTTAATTTCTGCTTCCGAGACACCAGATAAATCCTGCAGCGAATCACGCCTTTTGATGAATTTAATTGTTTGTGGGGAGTTACTCTGATCTCCCTGTCCACTAATTTCGTTGCCTTCAGCAGCTGGTCAGATTGTTTCTGTGATTTACACTCAATAAGGAAACGAGCCATTTCGTAACCTCTTGATGGACCGAGGGTCACCTGCCAAACCTTGAAAGCCCTTTTGTATGGCAAAAGGGCTCAGAGCTGAAAGGGGTCGTTCCTGCTCCGTCCCTCCATCACGAGCCAGGAAGCCCAAAAACCTGTCTTCTGTCTCACTTCTGTATCAGAATCACTATCTGTTTGACCATCCCTGAAATAGGGGACGCTGACTTCCTCTTCCTTTTGGGGGAATGTTTTTGGAAAAAGCCATATTTAGTGTAGTATGATTCATCTCTCCTTACCCACCCACCTTGGAGTCCAACTAAGGGGCCAGGCCAAGAAACCAATGTCTTGACCCCTTCCAGGCTTCGGGAGAGACATACGACAAACAGAAGCAACTAACCCCATCCCCCTGATCATGCTCAACTCCGGGGACAGAGAGCTGAGCACTGCAGGGGTTCACATGGCCAGCAGGGGAACTGCTTGTCTTGACCCAGCCCCAAGAAGGGGAGCGATTAGTACCCGGGCAAAGTGTACTCCCTGTCTAGGAGAGGTCCGAGCCAAAGTGATGTTGAGAGCACAGGCCTCCTCAAGCACTGGCCCTCTCAATCACCAGGACCTCATTCCCCTCCGACACAGGTCGCACCGCACGGCAAACACGGCGGATCTTAAGGAGACCACAGAGAGAAAAGGAGTGTGAATAAAGAGACTTGAAGGGGAGACGAAGAAAGAAAAGGGCCAAATAAGGGAGGCAGAAAACAAGAAAAGGAGAAAGGCGGGTTACTCTTAGTCAGGATCCTCACCCTTAGCCTATCTGACATGGGAAGCCCTACCAGGGGCATCAACTCCTTACCACGTTACGCTTAGGCCAAACAGCATCTGCACCTCTCAGGCCTAGAAGCAGTATGAAAAAAACAGCCTATCTTCAAGTATTGATGCCCCCGCCAGCAGAGCCTAAGGGATCACTGGACCACGCAAACCCTCCGACCACGACAAGGTCGTAACCCCCCGGAGGGACTACTGCACAGATAGAAGAGGGAGAAAGAGCAAGGGAGAGAGAAGACTGGGCTATTTTTACTTTTCCTCTTACTTTTTACCAACCTGCATGATTTAGCCATTTTTACCTTCGAGGCCAGAAGGGAATCATTCAACATTCCATGATGAACTGGATGTTACTTTTGGGGAAGATGATATTAGAACTAAAGCTGATTAATATTCCAATTTTGGGCATCTTAAGTCTCCCCAACCTTCCTGAAAATTTGAACCAGATTAGACAAGAAAATGGAAAAGGGGGCTACTGGGGAATTGTTATGATGAAAATAGTATTCTACCCATAACAGGGTGAAAGACTAATTATCTTACCTTGAGAAACTCATCCTTCAAGATCGAGTAGAGTGCAGCACACGTCTCCAAAACAATGCTGCGGATAGTGTTGTCTGCAACCCGGAACTGGTATGACAGGCTCACAAAAGAATCACCTGCAAAAGACAGGTGCAAAGATGTATTACACTGTGAAATGTGTTAAAAAATGAAAATTAAAAGCAAAAATGTAATAAAAGCACAGTCTTTTTAGCACTATGTATATTGATAAGACCCCATTTTAATAACACTCATCAAGCAGTTTGTAACCAAATGTATGTACAGACTAAAACTAAAAGCTGAAGGATCTGGACCCTCACTGTAAACGGCGAGCTTCTACCATGAAAAAAGATGAAAAATCTCTTTTTTGCCTGACTTGGGGTTTTGGGGGATTTAGATTCCGCAAACCCTTATGAACCTCCCTGTGTAAACATTGTTTGCAAGTAAGTATTACAAATATTTTTATTTTATTTATTTCTGAGGTAGGTGTGTTTGTTTGGAAGTGAAAATTCACCTAATTAAATATGCAAAAACTTAAAATTTCATATCTCAACCTCTACAATAGCTAGAAACAAAATTTAAACGCGGAAATGAACAGATTTTCCTTTCCAGCCACTTTAAAAAATCGACCCACATAGCTGAACAACGAAATATTTCATTGGTCAGGTCAAACAAGGCCCAAAGAGGCACACACAGAAAAGACTCGAAGCCTCAGCCAATCAGGAGCAGGCTTTCAACAGCCGGTCGGCAAAGCCTTTGTGGCCTAATTTCCTCCTCTGAATGAAGCGAGCGAAGCTTACGTTTGTGTTACGTTTGGACGCTTGTGTTATCTCGAGGCCAAGTTGTTTTTTTCAAAAATGGGTAAAAGAAAAGGGTCTTATAGACCCAAAAAGCGTGTGCCACCACAAAAGAGGAAAAAACAAGAGGAAGGAGCTATCAAAGGTGATGTTTCCACCGAAAATCAGCCGATGTGCACATGCACTAACATACAGATAAAAAAAAGCACATTTTCATCAATGCAGCAACATCACACACACACACACACACACACACACACACACACACACACACAAACACACACACACACTCACATACACTCACACACAAAACAAAACAGTACCCATTCACACACACACACACACATACACACACACACACACATACACACACACACACACATACACACACACACACACACACAAAAGCGGTGTTAGGCAAGAAAATAAATATGCAAACACACACACACACACACAGCCTAATATTCTTTCACACACGCTTGTGCAGTACACACACACACACACACACACATACTCGTGCAGACTCACTCACACATGCTCGCACACACATTCCCATCACCTGAAGAAGATACATACACACAGTGACACACATAACAGCAAGTGACATTCTATAGGGGCTTGTCCGTGTAAAAAAATGTCAAGTTAACAAAATGTGTGGTATGAAATATATGGATTTCCGTAGCCTTACCTGTTAAAATGGCAAATTGAGCAATCATATGACAACAAATAATATTTCAATGCATACACTACCTATTAAACATATGTCATCTGCTAACTGCATAATGGTCAAACTCAAAGAAAGACTGAATAATTTCTACATGATGATGTTCAAGTATTAACGAAAACAAGGATTAATTGAATTTATTTTTGGTCACAGTAACTTACCAGAGCCAAGAAAACGCAGAGTTATCGCCAAACGTTCACCCGGTGGAATGGCCCTCCTCATGCGGGTATCTTGTTTCTGGATCAATGGGGTCACTTTTTTTAGAATAAACTGAAAATTCTCGTTGCTCATCCGAAGAAAGCGCTTCGTTTCTTTTGGATCTTCTTGAACGAGTTCAGACAACAGCTGGTGATAACCTCCAAACTCATGCCTTCTTTGTAGCCAGCCGCGTACCCAGGTAGAACGCTTGGGGCGTCTTTCTTCTTCTTCTTCTTGTGATATTTCTACAGCTGCAGCAATAACAGCAAGACCAGCAAGTATATCATCATCGGCTGCAGCCCTTCTGTCGTAACCAGCCATTTTGTTTACAAGGTCAGGTTTGAGTTTGGAGTACCCCCCCTTGCTCCTTCCAAATATGGAAGTTCAGGCAACAAGACGCAAGGCGACTGGCGCTGTGTGTGAGAGATACTAGATGCAAGCTACGACGCGCGCTGCGAAGCAGACGTCAGTGCTACAAGTGATGCTCGGAGCAGCGCTTGACGCTTGACGCTAGTGTGCGCTGGCCATAAGGGATCAAAGAGCGGTGTCATGGACAATAAAACCCAACACAACTGTCTCCATGCATTCCCTGGAATATGTGGACAGATCGTAAGGGCTATATCGCAAATGAAGTTCAGGAAATACCAGGACAACAAACATAGACAATAAAACCCAACACAACTGTCTCCATGCATTCCCTGGAATATGTGGACAGATCGTAAGGGCTATATCGCAAATGAAGTTCAGGAAGTACCACGACAACAAACATTGACAATAAAACCCACGACAACAAACATTGACAATAAAACCCAACACAACTGTCTCCATGCATTCCCTGGAATATGTGGACAAATCGTAAGGGGTATATCCCAAATGCAGTTCCGAAAATGCTTGGACAATCAACATGGACAATAAAGCCCAACACAACTGTTCCATGTGTGAGCGGCAGGAAAATCTTCTAAATTTCCTGTGCGTTGACACACTTAGTACACCATAGGTAGGTGCGTGTAGCATGGATGGTCCCTGCTATCGCTTTGTGGCATAAGTGTTATGGAAGAACCGTCCCCTTTATCCGAAGCATCCAATCAACTCACGCCCTTGTTTAAAATTAGCTTATGACTCGTGGTCACGAGACGTTTGGACTAACACACATCCCGTGAGTCTGGGATTTTGTCACAGAGACATTGAGGGGAGAGGGCATTTGGTTCACTGCGTGAAGTGAACAATCGGCCGTTTGGCATAGGAGGCTGGACTGCGGTTGCTGCTGCCGGTGGGGTTGCTGGTGTTAGTGAAGAAATAAACCTACAAGGAAGACAAGAACGAATCATGGTCTGTGTCCTATGGGAGTGGATGAATGTCAGTGCACGCTCTACACGCACGAACCCCAGGCCCCCGTCCGTTTAGATCTGGCATCGCCGACAGGATTGATCGACCCAACCCTACACGGGAACGTCTACCACCAGCCACGGCAATGATGACGGGCAGCAGCAAATACAAACAGCAAAAGGATTCCAGCCTGGCAAGTCTGTGCTAATATGGCTGTGTGTCTGGTCACGCCTGGCAAGATAAGATAAGATAATGTTGCTTACAGCCCAGCCGACCGCAAAGGGCCATATCAGGGCTGTCACCACGTTAAAATCAACTCACAAGTCTTTCATTCACACAATTACACCTGGCAAGCTGAGAAATAACGTGCATCAAATAATTCCCTGTGTTGCCCCCCTATTCCCCATTCTGCAAAGGACTGGTGTTGTGAATGAAAGCTCTAAATTGGTTGAAGACTAGATGTATTTCTCTTGCAACCAATTGCCCAAGGAAATGGTTGTTAACCCTAAATGTGTGTCAGGCCGATTAGATCGGCCCTTTTCCACTTCTGTGATTGCACGGGCCGATCAGGTTGGCCCTTTATTTGGACACCTACTACGTCATCACACTTTCGGCTTCGGCTTTGAGACGCCTTCTGTGATTGGTCAGATGGTTGATCTTTCATAGTGCAGAGCCAAATGCTAGCTCCAGTGAGAATTTTTGTACTGAGTATGGTTCGTTTGCACCACTTTATGCAAATCACCAAGATGGCGGAACGAGGTGCTCGACCTGGGCTTTTTGACATGTTTGCGGCAAATATTGGCGGAGAAGAACCTTTGGAGGAGGAAGAAGAACATAAAAATGAAAGAGACGAACCAGCTAGTGATAATGACAGTGATTTTGACATAGGAAACGAATCAGAAAGTGACAGCGACTCAAGTGAAGTGAACGAATCGGACCACGTGGATGAAGGTGAGGGTGAGGGTGGTGCTGTAAACATTGCTGTGCCGATGCAACCCGACTGGATTATTGTTGAACCACCCGAAAATGAAGCAAGGGATCTTCCACAATTTAGAGTTAGAAATCCAGGACCTCGAAATGCACCTGAAAACGGAGATCCAATTGACTATTTCAGTTTGTTTTTTTGATGACGCAATGTTCCTACATTTGGTGAGGGAAACAAACGCTTACACTCGTTTGTTTCTTGACAGTCCTGAACTTGTTCGTTGGTTGGGACAGCACCCAAAGTCTAGGTTCAGGCACTGGCCAGAGAATGGAATGACTTGTTGACATGAAAAAATTCCTTGGTTTGTGTCTGAACATGGGACTGATTAGAAAGACCAAGTTGCAAAGTTACTGGATAACTAAACCGTCACAGCAGACCCCTTTTTTCAATGCCACAATGTCTCAGAGGTTTTTCCTACTGATCTCAAGGATGCTCCATGTGAATGATGTACATCAAATACCAAGGGGACAGGAAGGGTTTGATCCATGGCACAAGGTACGCCCTGTACTTGACAGATTGAATGATGCTTTCAAGCAATTTTACATTCCAGCTCGGGAAATTGCAATTGATGAAAGCATGATAGGAATGAAAAATCAATGTGCATACATTCAGGACATGCCCAACAAGCGTCATGCAAGATTTGGAATAAAGAAATTTCAGCTTTGTGATAGTGGCAATGGGTATGTGTGCCATGTGGAGTTGTATGGGGGCAGAGACTTTGACATTGAGCGTGATGAAGGACAAGCCCACGCTGTCGTCATGAGACTCATGCAAGCCTGCAATGTGCTCAACAGAGGCTATCATCTGTACACAGACAATTTCTATACAAAACCAAGGCTTGCAGACACTCTGTTTGAACAAGGTACTCTCCTCACAGGCACAGTCGGGGCAAATTCAAGGGTTTGAGTGCGGAGATCAAGCAAGCCAGACCCAGGGATGAAAACAGTTTTTTTTTAAAAAGAGGAGATTGGCGGGGGGGGGGGGGGATCTCGGTGTTCAACATGGGCCCCCAGTGGGATACATGGGCAACAGCCCGGCGGGGGTCAGGGGGCGGCGCCCCCTGAAGCTGAAGCATATTTTGTATTAAATAAGGCATAAAAATCTTTAGAAATCACTTTCTTGCTTCTAAACAACTCATTCTATAGAACAGCTTTCAACACCATGAAGACTGAGACTGATGTGGAAAGAGACTGATGTGGAAAGAAACTATGTCAACTGAGACAAACATTTAGTATGATGAATCCTCAGAACTCTAGCTAAAGAAAATTTGACAAACAGTGCTTTCAGGACATAAAGAATAAGGCCTGTAGATAAGTAAATCAGAGTGGGATATCAAACTAAGTAAATCAGATGTATGAAAACGACTGCTGGACTTCAATAAACACAATAGGAAAAATGATTACTTTGAAGTCCTTTAAAAAAAAAAAACATCAACAACTGAAGCTTTTGGGCCTTAGACCCTTCCTCAGGAAACACTAAACACAAAAAAGAACATAAAAGAACAAGTGACATAAAAACAAACTGATGTCACAACAGTACCCCCCCCCCCCCCCCCCCCCCCCCCCCCACACACACACACACACACACTTCCCCCTTACAACTAATCGGTGCACCTCGATAGCTCCCGACACCAATAGATCCCTAACCCTAACCCTTTGCGGGGATCTACCGATGCGGGGATCTATCGGTGCGGGGATCTATCGGTTCCGTGCGGAGATCTATCGGGATGACCCCAAACTAATCATAACCCCCCCACCCCCTTGACAAGTGTGTGTGTGTGTGTGTGTGTGTGTGTGTGTAGGGGGGGTGATCGTGTGTGTGTGGGGGGGGGGGTTGTGTGTGTGAGGTGGGGACGGGGGGGGGGGAGGGGGCGAAGTGTGTGGGGTATGTGTGTTGTGGGGTGAGGGTGGGGGTTGGGGAGAAGGAGGAGGAGTAGAGGAAGTATATAGGTAGTGGGGGGAGTGGGCTGGTGGAAAAGGATGTCATAGGGGGGCTGTTAGCAGACACCTAACAAATGTAGCAAACGCTTGCATTATACCAGGGGAAAAGTGTTACACAATACTGTTGTGACATCAGTTTATTTTGATGTCATTTGTTCTTTTATATTCTTTTTGTCACTTTAACGTTTTTCCCTTGCTTTGAAGACTCAACGTGTGCAAGTACTTAGGAGTCAAACTATCTTTGGAAATTAAACGTAGATTGTTGCATACCCAATGATCTGAAAACATGCTGTAATGGTGTGGGAAACACACACATTTTCTGTTGGTGACTGGGACGCTGGATGTGATCTCCGATTGCCACAAAGCCACGACTACCAAAGTAGACACGTTTTTGGCAAGGCTCGCAAAACACTTCAAATTCGCCGTCTTTGTCATGTTTTCTTATTACATCCGCGACTCTGCGGTCACACACGTCCTTCTGCTGCCACTCGGTCTTCTAGTGGTTCACATACTTCTTTCACTGGCGGCAAACTCTCACTGTGAATCGACGCCCTGATGAGAAATGATACTGGAAGGAAGCAGAATGAGAACTACGCTGTTTGAGAACATTACCGACAGAGAAGAAATTCGCTGTGCAGACAAGTTGAGATCGTTTCTGAGCTTCATTCTTCGAATAATTTTTCGGCGGAGACTTTTTCTTTCGGCGGAGATGCGAAAAAATAACGGCGGAGACGGCGGAAACGGCGGAGGTGTTTTCATCCCTGCAGACCACGTGTTGGAACAATGGTGTATGCCAGGCAGGGGCAAAAGCTGTGTGTGGTATTCAGAGAGAAGAGAAGCCAGAGAAATCCTGTACTTGTTCTCAGCACATGCCACACTGCAAGAAATGAGGACAGAGAAACCAGAGGAAGAGTGAAAACAAAGCCTGTGATGATTTTTGATTACAATGCCCACATGGGTGGAGTTGACACGAGTGACAAAAAAGTGTGCCACATTGCAGCAGAGAGACCAACTCATCGCTACTGGGTCAAGATTTTCAGGAACCTGTTAGACATTTCTGTGCTCAATGCCAATGAGATCTATGCAATGAGCACTGAAGAAAACAGGAGGCTGAGCAAGTATGACTTTGTAGTGTCCATTGTGGAGAGTCTGTGTGGTGCCGGTGAACATCAGCAACAAGATCCTCTGAGGCCGCCTGTTCCTCTTCATCGACTTGTTCTCCTGCCAGGGAGGAGAGAGAGAGAGACTGTGTGGTGTGCAGTGACAGGCATGGCAGGGGGGGGCAGAAGGAGATCCAGGCACTGGTGTCCTGGCTGTGAAGTTGGCCGTCATGAACTTTGTGAGCCACAGCTGCAGCACTACAGACGGATGGTGCAGAGAGACCGTCGCCGACCTCATCCTCCAGATGGAGGAGATGCTGACAACTAATTCAGACTTACTAGTTGGCAGTGGGGCTGTATCCTTTTACCAGTTGACTGAATGTAAGTGCCTGAGAGGCATGATTTTGTGTCATAATTTGGTGTTTGTAATGATCAATAGCTGAGGCAGACGCAGAGACAGCCAAAAAAGACAAGCGAAAAATTCTCCAATAATCCTTTATTGCAATTTATACAGTAAAAACAGTGAAAATTTCAAAGCCAGACTTATTTTTTTCTAAAAGTTTATATATTTTTCTAATACTTAGCATGATTTATTTGTCCATAATGATTTTTTTCTTTCAGGAAATGAGGTGGTCCCCACATATTTATAGAAAATCACTGGTAAAGTTGGCAGCCATCTTGGGTCACATGACCACCATATTGACAAAAACAACCTGATATATATCACAATCCATAGAGAATTCAATAAGCTTCAAGAAAATATATATCATGCTTATGTTTTGCAAATTACTTCTGTCAAAAAATCAGGCTTTCCAGTAGTTACTGAATACAGTAAAATACACTGTGCCAATATGGCAGTTTACACTGCCATGCGTAGGGTTAAGCACTGTGGCTTTTTCTGCTTGTTGTTAGGTGACTGAAATTGTTGGTTTTAGTAATAACCTATACATTTGAGGTCTGCCTGTGAATTTTTTGATTGTGTTTGTGCCTTAGCATCATTTTAAGATGTCTGCTGATGATCTTGTCAGATTAAGGGTTGAACTTGAAGCCCTTAAGGCGGAGAGGAACAGGCAAATTGTGATTGTTCGGCAAGAAAGGAGCATCCTAAATTTAGTCAGGATGGGAATCTACCAGAATTTGATAAAGCCATTAGGGCTGCATGGGCTTCCAGACCCGACATGTCGGCGGAAGAAAGGCTGGACCTTGTCTGGTCAAATTCATCGCCATCCATAAGGAACGAGATTTCTTGCCTCTCAACCGAAGGCGCAAAGACAGGAGAGGGAGTTCTCGAAACATTGCTCACCGAGTAAGTCGGAGTTCAGGGATAAGAGACCTCTGAATACACTGACCTGCGAATTTCATGCAGTGATTCAGCATCCAGGGGAAGGGGTCTGAGAGTTCTCGCACCAATTGAACAATGCATCGTAGGACCTGGTATGGAAACAGGCCCAAGAAAAGTTCACCCCACACAATGAAAGAATGCTGCAGGACCAATTCATCGCACAGCTGAACAATACCCTGTTGCATGGGTGATTTTCCTTCCGTCTGAGATGGAATTCCGTATTGGGAAAAAAATCAACAACAACAAAAAAAATTGGGGTGGGGGGGGGGGGGGGGGGGGGGGGGGGAGTGAGAGTCTGGCTATCGTCAGTTGGACTTAATGCAGGTCCATGTTTTTTGTGTGGGTCCACGGTTTTTCAATCTTGTGCGAGTTCACTTCTGTCGCCGCCATCTTTGGAAAATTTGTTCCAAGTGTGTATGCCGCATGGTCACTGTGAGTAAAAATGCAGTTTTTAACCAGCGAGAACGAGCGCAGAAGGTTGATTTCCGATGCAAAAAACAAATGGAAGAAAGAGTGGCTCAACGAAATGGACAGTTTGAATCGACCGTTTGGCTTGTGGTTTAAAAAAAGCGGACAAAACAGGTGCGGTATGGTGCCACTTGTGTTCAAAAAAACTTGTTTACAAATCAAACGGCAAGAAAAGCCTTCATGCACACATGGTCAACCCAACACACTGTTCGAGACTGAGTGCCCAGGTGCACACATGGACTTTGCCTACTGCCGAACCTGTGATGGCTGGTCTTACAACAATCGATTGGATCACGGACGCAAAAATTTGTACGTGCGCTTTCCTTGCAGAACACTGTTTGCCATTTTCTTTGGCACCTGCACTCATAGATTTTGCCCAAAAAATGGGAGAGGACCCCAGAGCACTTAAAGGCCTCAATATGAACAGAAGTACAGCTGCATACACCTTGACACATGGAGTAGCCCCTGCTTTCAGAGAAGAGCTGCTCAACAAGCTGAAGAAGTCTTACTTTTCTTTGTCTTTAGATGAAGCAACAAACAATGCCAACAATAAGATGGTGAATGTTCTTGTGAGGGTTTTTAATGAGAACAAAGGGGGGTGCAGACATTTCTTTTGGGAAGTTTTTCTAAAAATTATGCCACTTCGCAAAATATATTTGCCGGTGTGGCACAGATGCTGCAGTTTGACCACGCAAAATATATTTGCTGGTGTGGCATAGATGCTGCAGTTTGACCACGCAAAATATATTTGCTGGTGTGGCACAGATGCTGCAGTTTGACCAGGCAGCTGCAGGTGGTGATGCAGTTTCTTGGACAAATGTGGTCAGTTCTCTCACAGACAACTGCAACGTGATGAGAGGCAAGTAAGGAGGAGTGGAGACCCTGATAAGAAAACAAAATCCACATCTGTTGGATGTACATGGTGACACAGTGCACATTGTATCAAACATTGCAAAAGAATTTTGCAAGCCCTTCAGCAATTATGTAGAAGACTTGGGACAAGATCTGTTTTATGACATAAAGGGCAGTTCAAAGGGAAAGGACCTCATTGCTGAAATATGCAGCCTGCTGAATGTTGAAGTTCGTATGCTGATCAGACCAGTGGGATCACACTTTCTTCAGATGACTGAAGTGGCAGAGAGAATTGATCAACAGATGGACGTGTTGATTGCATTCTACTTTGGCTTTCTCCAGAAGGCAGAGCAACAACACCACAGATAAGTCTGTATGGTTGTGTGTTCAACATTCTCCCTCTTTCTTTTACTCTTTCTCTCGCTTCCCCGGCCCTCCCTCTTTTTTCCTCTGTCTCTTGCAAATTGAGTTATAATTGCTGAGTCATTAATGGAAAATTTTGTGTCACTCACAGTCAGACACTTCTAGTTTATTGCATGAGAGTGTGTGTGACAACACAAGCTTTGTACGTTTAAAAATGTTAAAACCATTCTCATTCATCAAACTTGTGCTAAGGCAAAAAAAAAAAAGTTGTGTGTTTACTGTAACATGTTGACAATAGAGTCTGTCAGTCGGCAGATTTTATAATGAGAGAGAGAGAGAGAGAGAGCAAGTAAGCAAGTAAGAAATATGGCAGTGGCTGAACAGCCTCAGAAATGTTGCCAGATTGTGACGTTTTTCTGCTCCCTCATGATATGATCATAAAAAGGTTGTCATTACTGATAAGATATCCCTCACAAATCTCTCAACAATAACTGATCTTTTTTTTTTTAGGTAAATCCTAAAGGAAAGTTTAGGCTTGGGGACTAAAATTGGGGTCAGTCGGGTTACAGTAAACACACAACTTTTTTTTTTTGCCTTAGCACAAGTTCGATGAAATTGAATGAGAATGGTTTTAACATTTTTAAACGTACGTATTAACTTGGGACTTGGGGGCATCATGTACTAGACACAGGTATGTGGGACCAAAACTCTGTGTGTGTGTGTGTGTGTGTGTGTGTGTGTGTGTGTGTGTGTGTGTGAGAGAGAGAGAGAGAGAGAGAGAGAGAGAGAGAGAGAGAGAGAGAGAGAGAGAGAGAGGATCAAAACTTTAATGTATAACGACCTTAGGCCACAAGACATGACAAGTGCAAGGGGAGGGCAGGCAAAAGTAAAAGCCATCAGCATATATTTCACAGACTTGATCTCGTGACTAGGCAGAAAAAACTGCACACTGTCATCACCACAAGTAATCTTATTTTACTGAAGGCCAATGTTACAGTAAATTCAATCAACTATAAATCGTAGAAAAGAAATTGCATGGCAAATACAAAAATGAGACTTCTTTCTAAGTCTGGTTTTCTTTTGTGAAAGTAGAAATAGAATGTTTAACTGGTACTTTTTCTGTTAAATATACAATTTTACCCGATAGCCATCATCACAAGGCAAAAAAAACCAGTGTGTTTACTGTAACCCGACCAAGCCCAAGTTGTTGTTGTTGTTTTTTTTTTTTGGGGGGGGGGGTTTGGGTTTGAAGATTTGAAAAAAAAAAAATTGTTTGTAGATCAGAGAGGTAGAGTATCGATCAATCATTTGACGCCTCAGCAATTAACTATCGAGGGAGTTTATCTGTTTGTGCTTGCCATTGCGATTAGCTTCCCTTTGTCATTGTCTTGCTCAACGTTTGAGGCCTACTCCTATAGGCCTGTTCATAGGTCTGTTAATTACCGACACACACAAGCGCGCACGCACACACTCACACAATTTGTTTTTAAGATCTGCCGACTGTCTTTTTTTCCCCATCATGTTGCAGTAAACACACAACTTTTTTCTTTTGCCTAGTCGTAAAGGGCGAAGGCCAAGTGAGAGATTAATCTTCTCTCTTACTCTCCCTGAGATGCTTTGCTTTATTTCCGTATGGTCATCTCTGTTTACAGGCAGCTGTTCGCAGATGTCCTGTCAAGAAGAGGTGTGTCTGCTGACAAAGAAACTAGAATCAAAGAAATTCACAAGCAGGCTAAAGGATGTAGCACAGCAAACTCTGAAAAAAAAGATTGAATTCTCTTGAAACTGTTCACACACCATCACAAGACCTGTTTGCTAGTGCAGGTTTACAGGGGCATGTTGCAGCAGCACCAGAGCTTTGTGAAGCTCTTTCAGTGTGAAAATCTTGTTCTCCACAAACTACATGTGAAGATGTACAGTCTCACCAGAGATTTCTCGAGTCTGTTTCTGAGAGCAGAGGTGATGCCACAAGAGCATTCAGTCTCAGCCTTGAAGAAGGCTGACTGTTCACAGCCGGAGAATCAAGTATCAGACAAGGACTTGGTTGTTGGAAGCATGCCTGCAGTCTGTATCAAAAACTGAGGGCAGATCCCAAACAACAACACTGGCTTAAGAAATTCCAGCAAGATCTTCGGAAAAGGATATACCAGTGCATGTGTTGCCATGTTGGGGAAGCTGCCTCTTAGCAACCGCACACTTGCCAACTTGACAGCCCTGGATCCTGAAATGCAGCAGTGTGAGGACACAGCCAGAGGACCGATTCAACTTGCTGAAGCGGCTGACACACGAGCCTCCCCGCCCGTACGCTTCGGACGTACCGGTCGAACCCGATCCCAAACGGAGCGTCTGTCATAGTAAACGTACGTCTCAAACGGACTTCGGCATCCAGTTCGACCCGACCGTTCGAGATACACCGTTATCTATTCGAAACGGACAGTTAGTATCCTCCAACCAATCAACGCTCAGCATTGAGCCAACACCCATGACAAAGGAAAAATGGCGTCGTCCAGCAAGGCGATCAGACAGTCCGATTCGGAGACCCAACATCTGATTGAATCGTACCAAGACCATGATGTGCTTTGGAATGTCAACTCAAAGATAAGATAAGATAATGTTGCTTATAGCCCAGCCGACCGCAAAGGGCCACATCAGGGCTGTCACCACGTTAACATCAACTCACCAGTCATTTGAAGAAAAAAAAAAAAAAAAAAAAACCCTTTCATACATCTCAGTAAATGACAGCGTCTAGAAACGTACCAGAAACTTCGTTAAAAAATCTTTCTTCCGTAAAATCTTAAATCAGATGAAAAATGTTAATCTCTCTCAAAAACTCAAGGATCACGTCTGGCGGGACATCCCTGAACAGGATCTTCATGGACTCCGCTGTAAAATGTTTGTGTCTCACATCGTGCAAGTCCCAACACTCTAAAAGAACATGTTTCATTGTGAGTGGTGCATGACATCGAATGCACCACGGAGCTTCTTCACTCTTTAAAAGATAAGAATGGGTAAAATACGAATGGCCGGTGTGCAGCCGGCACAGAACCGTTTCCTCTTTACGACCTCCCGACGTAGATGGGAGGAAGTCCTTAAGGTTTGGACGGATCTGAAAGAGTTTGTTACTCGTCTGTGTGTTCCAATCCTCCTGCCAGAGGTCTCTCACATAATCGTTAATTTTGGGTTTCACATCTGAGCAGGGGATATAAATGTTGGACAGTTTCTCTCTTGTGGCGTTCTTGGCTAAACGATCAACCATTTCGTTCCCGCCGATGCCAACATGACCAGGAACCCAAGCAAGAGTAATGTTGTAACCGTCCGCTTTCAACGTGCTAAAAAGTTCAAAGAAATGTACAAGTTCTGGATGCTGAAGGTTGCGGCCAGCTATGGCCTCCAAAGCTGACAGCGAATCCGACAGAACCAGAAAGTCCCTCTTTGAAGAATGTGAGATTATCTTCAAAGCCAAAACCAGAGCAGTAAGTTCAGCAGAATAGACAGAAGCATCTGAATGAATATGTTCCAACAGTATCTGAGAAGGAGCCCCAGGGCAATAGGCTGCACAGGCCACTTTATCTTCAGACTTGGAACCGTCAGTGAAAACTTTTTGACAGGATGGGAATTTCGAACAGAGCTCAGCATACAATGCCTTGTACGCCAGAGAGCTGGTAGACTCTTTGCGAAAAGCTGCAAGATCAAAACGAATCTCTGGTGTGAAAAAGGTCCACGGTGGTTGATCCGGAAACTTGGAAAAATCGGATACTACACCTAGGTCTAGACCTGCATTCCGCACGTGAGGCTGCATACGAAGACCAAACGGCGGAATACATTTAGGGTTGTTTTCAAACTTACTTTGGAACGGAGGGTCAAAGACACAGTCATAGGCAGGGTTTTCCGGTTCCGAGAACAGTCTGATATAATAATTCAAAGACAGTTTCAGCCTGCGGTTGGACAGTGAAGGTTCACCCGCCTCTGCGTACAGGCTGTATACAGGGGTGGTGCGGAACGCTCCAAGACAGAGACGAAGCCCTTGATGGTGGATAGGGTCCAAGAGTTTGAGGTAAGAAGATCGTGCGGAGCCGTACACAGCACAACCGTAGTCCAGTTTGGAACGGACCAAGGCTAATGTCAACTCAAAAAATTATAAGAATCTAAATATTCGAGAAAAAGCTTCGTATTCAATTGTACAGTCCTTTGAAGCGGCATGTGGGATCAAACTCGAAGGGTTTAAAACTCGCATAGGTCGGACCGCACAGGTTCAAACGTTTCGTGAAGCACTCCGTCCGTTCGACACTGACTGGTCGGACCGCACAGGTTCAAACGTTTCGTCTCAACCGTACGGGCGGGGAGGCTCGTGTGTCAGCCGCTTGAGAGCCTCCCAAATGTTATTTCAGATAAAGAAGCTGGGCAGTTGCAAATGGAAGCCAGACAATACACCTGTGATTCAGATATCAAATCAATGGCTTTCACAAAGAGTGATGAGACTGACAAAGGCTGGTGGCACCCTGTCGGTCAGCTCAGAGCTACTGTAGGTGATCGATTGTGCTATCCAGTTCTTTCAAAGTTGGTGAAGGCTGGCCCTGTAATTGAAGGAACTTGACTTGACTTAGTCCTCTGAATTCCCTGGGGAAATTATGGCTACAACCACACTCTTCCAGCGGACATGGTTTCGAGAGATCCTCTTCAGCTCGGCCCACGTCATTCCAGCGGCCTTCACTTCCACGTCGGTACTCCTTCGCCATGTCTGTCTTGGTCTTCCCACTTTTCTTTTGCCCTGAGGGTTCCATTCAAGGGCTTGTCTTGTGATGTTGGATGGACACTTTCTGAGGGTGTGGCCAATCCATCCCCACTTCCATTTTCCGATTTCTGATTCTATTGGAACTTGCTTGGTCTTGTTCCACAGTTCTGTGTTGGCAATAACATCTGGCCATCTGATGTTCACAATGTTTCGCAGACATCTGTTGATAAATGTTTGGAGTTAGTGAGTGTATGTCTTTGTTGTTTGCCACGTTTCAGAACCATACAGAAGGACAGATTTCACATTTGAGTTGAAGATTCTGATCTTGTTATGGAGTGAGAGGGCAGAGGAATTCCAGACAGGCCGTAGCATAATAAAGATGTGCCTGGCTTTATTGATGCGGCTCTTGATATCCTCATCTGTACCTTCATCTTTGCTGACCACACTGCCGAGGTAGACAAACTTGTCAACTTCAATGATGTCTTCCTGTTGCAGTCGTAGTGGGTCTCATTGCTGGTTGTTGACTCTCATGGCTTCTGTTTTCTTTGTGTTGATTTGGAGGCCTGTCTTTCCTCCTTCTACTACCCGGCACAGCTTCTCTTGTGCGTCTTGTTGTTTGTGGGAGAGAAGGCTGATGTCGTCAGCGAAGTCCAAGGATTCCTGTCCTCTTGCCGTCCGTAGACTGCTGCATTATCCAGTCAACAACCATCAGGAAAATTGTCGGCGATAGTAAACACCCCTGACGGACGCCGGTTTGTACAGTGAAATTGAAGGAACATTCAACGTTATGGATGACATCATTGAAAATGACAGGACAACATTGACAACTGAAAGTTTTGAGGCAATAGCTGTCACCAAGTATGCATTGAAGGCAAAGAAGGAGACGTGTTGCAGCATGACCACCACTCATAAAATGAGAGTTTCAGCAACCTCAGCTCATGCTAAGTATGTGGAATTTCTTGAACATAAAAAATGTCGAGTTCAAAAAAGAAGACAGGAGCTGATAGAGCAGGCTGTAAACAACTTGAAATTCGATTCTGAAAAGAAAACTGCAAAATTGCAAGCAGCTACCATGAAATCTGGCTTTACCATACCAAAAAAGACTGGTGTGAATATATCTCATCCACCTAAGAAATCTGGTGAGCATGCATGTTCTGCAGAACAGACTTCTGTGCCGAACTCTAAACTTGTAAGATCTACCACATCCAGCGAGAACACTTCTCACCCAACAGACAGGCCTGGTGAGCATGTACCTAAGAGCAAGAAAATCTTTCAGAAGTTTGCACCAACCTTGGCATCTGCAAAATCTTCAGCTACTAAGAAAACGGACAAGAACACTTTGAAATGTAATCAAGGTGAAGGAAACAACTTTGCAAATGCATCAGGATCTGAAGAATCTTCAACTACATCTCAAAGAAACTTTTTTGAACACCTCAGTCAACAGCTTCAGCATGCTGCCCAGTCATCCTTTGTGGAACTGCAACGAGCAGCTAAAGAGGCAGGAACAGAAATTGTGAACAGATGGCCAGTTTGCCGCTTACATGGTTTGGAGGCATCAAGCTACAAAGAAGACTGCTGTGCAGCAGACCTTTATCCAAATGATGCCCCACCTCTGATTCCAGTGAAGATTTGTGGAGATGGGAATTGTTTGCCACGGAGTGCCTCTTTGCTTGCTTTTGGCAGTGAAGACCAGCATGTGGAAATGAGAGTCCGCATGACAATTGAATTGGCTGTCAATGAAGAATTGTATCTTTATAGTCATGACTGTTCACTGTTCTGTTCCAGACTGAAGACCCAGGATGCCCCCCCACCCCGCCCCCCCCCCCCACCCCGCCCCCCCTCCCCCCCCCCCCCCCCCCCCAGGATCTACCCGAGTTCCAGCCCAGGCTTCAGCCAGGTGTCGAACTACCCAACGTGAAAACACGGGAAGATCGCCGCAAGTACCTGACACCTCTCAGTGTCTTCCTGTTGTTTTTCACTCAAGAACTTGTGCAGTCCTTGTGTGACTATACAAATGAATATGCCAGACTGCATGGACATGAAAAACCAACTCTGTACAAGCGATGGGTTGATGTAACACCTGATGACTTATATTCATTTGTTGCCCTTCTCATGTACATGGCAGTGATTCAGGCACCCAATATTGTGTTATTGGTCAACTGCTCCCTTGTTGCATGGTCTGTGGGAAAGACAGTGTATGTCAAAGCTGAGATTTAAGGCTATACAGGGTTTTTTTGGAAATCAGTAAAGTAAAGTATATGAGAGAATGGTGAGAAATAGAGGAATATTTACTTTTCGCCAGTTCAAAAGACAAACCTACAAGATGGAGCATGAAATTATGGGTACTGGCAGGACCTTGCAGGATCTATTTACATACGGTACTGTGTGTTGCGGGACAATAATTGCAAACAGCAAAGGCGTTCCTATGGAGTTTAGGAATACAAAGATGTTTTGTAAGGGACCAAGGGGCCAGTTTAGATGGAAAAGAAAGGGTAATATATTGTTTTTACAGTGGCTAGATAACAAGTTGTGAACTTTGTTTATCTACAATGCATAAAACGGCAACAGCGAGCAAGTTTGTCAAGCAGAGAACAAAAGCAAACAGCCAATACAGACCTATCCACATCAGGCAGCCTTTTGTTGTTCATGGTTATACTCAGTATGTCTGCTGTTGATAGAAGTGATCATCTGATTGGAAAATATGAGACCCCCATAAAATGTAACAGGTGGTGGAAAACTTTATTTTATCATTTTCTTGACACTGCCAGGGTCAACAGCTACATTCTCTTTTGTGACTGGCGTGAACATAATGAAGATATTGAGGAACTCAAAAGGCCTGCTAGTTATGGTCAGCTGGATTTTACTCTGGAGCTGATCAAAGAGATGGCTGGTCTCAGTGAGGATGCAGAAGTTCCACTCTTTGTAAAGCAAAAGCAAGCGCCTGCTCCTTCGGCAGATCACCCCGTTGTGCCAGTTTGGTCTCCCAATAAAATCAATTGTAAACTTGGTTACAGAAATCACAAGACTGAAAGAAAAATATACACAAAATGTCAGACTTGTGACAAACACTTCTGTTTCAAACCTGAGAGGAACTGTCTCCTTCAAGCCCATCAGTACTGAAGTGACAGAGTGAATAATGTGCACCAGTAGCACAGTGTATTTGTATGCTCTCCCCTAATGTTGTTCATATTTACTTGAATAAAACCTCTGTACATGTGCCTATATATATATATATATATATAAAGATAGGTTTTTTTTGTACAGAATAATGTCAGACTGTGTCAGCAGAATTTTTTTTTTTTTTTTTTTTTTTTCCCCCTTACGGCACACTTCCGTCCTCATCCTAGCTGCGAGTCGACGTGCGATTGAACGTGAAAATGGCGTTTCTTGAGGTTAGTGAGACTACTAGAGCTCGCGAAATCGATGCAGAGCTGAAAAAGAACAAGTGGAGAAATGAATGGCTAGATGAAACAGACAAAAAGGATCGCCCGTTCCGTATGTGGCTTCGAAAATGCGTGGAACCTGGCGCTGCATGGTGCAATCTGTGTGGAAAAAATCGTCTACAAGTCGAACGGGAAGAAGTCTATTGCAAGCCATGGTAGCGAGACTGTCCATGTGGAGAGGCTAAAAGCCTTGAAACATGCATCAACACTTCCAGCTGCATCCCTGTGCTTGCTCCTCTGTCAAAAGTGGACTCCTTGGTTGATGCCAAGATCCGGACTTGTGCGTTTTTGGCCGAGCATTGCCTACCGCTGTCTTTGGCTCCAGAGCTTGTTGCCTTCTGTCAGAAACTTGCAGCAGACACCCCAAGCCTCGAACGACTGGCCATGTGCAGGAAAACAGCCACGTACACGATGACTCACGGAGTTGCGGTTGCCTTTCGAGAGAACTTGTTCCAGAAGCTGAGAAAGACTCTTTTTTTCCTTAATATCGATGAGGCTACCAACAACGCAAACAGCAAAGTTGTCAATGTGCTTGTCCGGTACTTTGATGATGTGAAAGGTGCTGTCATCACCCAGCTACTCGGCAGTTTTCAGAAAACATAGCCACATCGCAAAACATCTTCGCAGGACTGATGTCTGTGCTCCAGCCAGCTGAGTCAGAGAACGATCCAACCAAGAGCCTACCCATTGAGATATTGTCAGCTGTTTGATGGATAATTGCAATGTGATGCGCGGAAAGAAAACTGGTGTGGAGACTCTGCTTCGGGATAAACAACCTCACCTCCTCGATGTGCATGGAGACACTGTCCACATAGTGTCAAATGCTGTCAAGGAGTTCTGCAAGCCATTCCAGAGCTACCTGGAAGACTTTGCCATGGACATCTACTACGACTTCAAACTGAGTCCCAAAGCCACAGAGTTGTTCGAAGAGGTGAGTTTTGCATATTTAATAGCTTTTTTAAAAAATTGTTAAGAAGTTAGCATTGTGTGTAGAATCTGTGTATGTGTGCGCGCATGTGCCTGTGTGTGTGTGTGTGTGTGTGTGTGTGTGTGTGCGCGTATGTACGTGCGTGCGTGTCTCAGTGCGTGCGTGCGTGCGTGCATGCGTGCGTACATGGCTCAGTGTGTGGTGTGTGTGTGTGTGTGTGTGTGTTGTGTGTGTGTGTGTGTGCGCGTACGTACGTACGTGCATGCGTACATGGCTCAGTGTGTGCGTGTGTGTGTCTACGTGTGTGTGTGTCTTTGTGATTTGTCAGTGTGTGTGTGTGTAAGGGGGGGGGGGGGGGGGGGGGGTTTTTAATCATTCCAAGATATATGGTCATTTTCAAAAATGAACAAATTCTTGTCTTTTGAATTTAATATTCTATAATCCCAAAACTATTCATCCTACTGATCTGAAAATTGGACGTTGGTTAGTTCAATATAATCCCGACTTAAAATAAACTAATTTGCTCGCTTTATTGTAATTTTCTATCAATTATGGTAACTTATCATGTGTAAGGGGGGTAAAAATGCATGTCCAATCGAAAGTAGTGAAAATTTCACACTTCTGTAGAAGGCATAGAAAATGTGTTTTTATCAGTTAGTTTCCTGGGTTAGGTTGCTCCTGTCATTATCCCAAGATACCAAAAGCAAAAGATCGAGGCAATCAATAGGTACTTTTTTTTTAATAATTATTTTATCTCTAAAAATGCATGTCCAAGAGGTTTTGGTCTGTGCAGTTACCAGGTACCAAATTATGCAATACAAACTGAATGCTCCCTGCTTTTTAAATGTGGTTTTCTTTACTGAAGAGTTAGAAGATTGAAAAAAGGCGGTTCAATCAGGTGAGCACATTAGATCATTTTTAAGCAGTTAAATAGAATGTTTATCAGGTCAAGGGACTTGCTGTTTAGCATAACATTTCTGTGCAGTTACTGGGGTATGTCGTTACAATAATTAATGCAAACTTTTGGAGTAGTTCTTATTTTACTCTCCCATAGTTTCCCTTTCGCATGGTGTCATGGATGCCATGCTTCCTGATGATAGGGACCGATTATTATCTGTAAATCACGAATCTGTCTGTGCAGTTACTGTCTGTGCAGTTACCTGTCAGAGAGGTAACTGCATGGACGTATTTGGTAACTGCACCGACATCTCACGGTAACTGCACTGAAATGCTTGTAGATGGCATGCCATTGGTTTTCTACATTCTGTATCAATGGACAGCCGATTATATCAAAGTGCTGGAAAACAAACCAGCATACAAATAAATAGAGTCTCATTTAAATGTATGCAGTTTACCTTACTCAAGGACTGCTACAAGTTTCCTGGTAACTGCACTGACCAGTCAGGTAACTGCACAGATCTATTTTCATAACTATAAAACTGTTTTTATATATTATTTATTTAATTTGCCAATTTGTTTTTAAGTGAAGGGGAAAAAAAGAACATCCCTCCTCATAGTAATGATACGACGACAAATGATTAAACAGTCTTCTGAGATCTTTTAACAAAAATGCACTGAAAAGATCAGCTTGCAGTTTGCTGGTAACTGCACAGACACTCTGGTAACTGTACTGACAAAGGCTTACAATTGATGTTTCTCTATTGTTCCTTATGATATTAAGTACTCCGTTATAGATGTATGAAAAATATGTTTGAAAACTAAGCATATTTACTCATTCTCTTTCATTGCAAATGATGATTGGTTTCTAACTGTTTGGTAACTGCACAGACAGTTGTGAATTACCGTCAATATACTCCTTTTTTTATGAAGAATATAATTATTGCTAACTACGTACTGGTATAGTGCATTGAGAACTACCAAAGTCTTTACTTGTTTTCAGCTGAAGATGGCTCTTTCAGCAGCGGAAAAACAGAGACGTTACAGGGAGAGGAGAGATGCCGATCCTGAGAAGAGGGGAAAGTTCTTGAAGCAGCAAAAAGAAAGATACCAGAAAGACAAGCAGAAAGGCCTCAGGAAACTTGTGAAAGACATGACCGGGAGAGAACGCAGAGCTGCAAAGAAGGTGTGGAAGAATCAGAAACGAGCCATTAGGAAGAAACAAAAAGAATTGGAGAAAGTTCTGACTCCACCAAGTACACCTGTACATCAACAGCCCCCAGGCCCCTTGCCGCAACAGCCCAAAGCAGGTCCATCGCGTCAAAGGGCTCAATCTGAAAAGAAACAACGACAGTTACGGTTGGCGAAGTTACAACAGGAACAGTCTACTCAGAAACAGCTAGGAATGTACAAGAGGAGGGTTTGGGCGTTGGAGAAACGGCTATACAGACTTTCCAGCAAAGACAAGGACACAACACCAAACTCTAAAACAAAGAAGCTGCTGAAAACTTTCCAACAAAGAAATGACAACAGCAAGAAAACAATTCGCAGAACGTTGCTCTTCAACCATGTCTTGGCTGACCAGGTGAAGCATTTCAAAGATCGCAAGGTAAAATCAGTAAGCATAAGTAAGCTTTGTGCTGGAGAGATCATGAGGAAATACAAAATGAGAACCATGGCAGCCAATTTTTTTAGACGCAATACACAAGACACAAGAACAAGAAAGGGTTGTCTTTCAAGGAAAATGGCTCAGAAAGTCAGGGATTTCTTTGAACGTGATGACGTTTCAAGGATTGTCACTGGGAAAAAATGACAATCACCAGGCACAAAGTTAAGAAACAAAAGCGTCTGCTATGTGACACTCTGAGAAACCTCTACAAGAAGTTTAATGCTGAAACACTCGTTAATATCAGCTTCACAACTTACTGGAGACTAAAGCCATTTTGGGTGACATACCCCACCGAGTCAGACAGGAAAACCTGCCAGTGCAAACTTGTGACAACACACAGTTAATGGCAGATGTACTTTACAAACATGGCATCAATGACACCAGCAAACTTGACGTACTTGTTGAAAGACTTGTTTGCTCTACTGATCAGAAAAGCTGCATGTACAGTCAATGTCCAACTTAATGCAAACAGAACTCTGCCCAGCTACACTTTTGATCAAACTCTGCCAACAAAATGGTTTCAGTGGAAGTCCATTGTAGAGGAAAGAACATTCCAAAACGGCGAAAAGAAAAATGTAACGGTTACTGTAAAGCCTGAGGAAGAGGGAACCCTGCAAGATCTGTGGGAGAATTTCCACAACCAGTTGTGGTCGTGCTATACACGCCATTCTTTTAATATCTCAAACCAGTGGAAGCACTACCAGCATCTACACGAGACACTGAAGCCTACAGAGTGCATGATTCATGTTGATTTTGCAGAGAACCACACAGGGAAAATGCACGAGGAGATTCAGTCAATGCACTTTGGAGCCTCGAAAGTTCAGGTTACGCTACACACTGGGTGTTACTTTCTTCCAAGCAGCACAGAACCAATTGCCTTTGCAGGTGTTTCGGATTCTCTTCAGCACGATCCTGCTGCTGCGTTTCTTAGACCATTACTGGATGACATAAAAGCCGAACAGCCTTCCATACAAACCTTGCACTTCTACAGTGATGGACCAACCACACAGTACCGCCAAAAGAAAAACTTTTACCTTCTCTCCACTGAAATCTTCAAGAGGGGTTTTCATCTGCCACCTGGAATTTTCATGAAAGTGGCCATGGTAAAGGAATACCAGATGGTGTGGGAGCAGCGCTGAAAAGAGCTGCAGACCGACGTGTTCTGCAGGGGGCAGATATCATGAACTCCAAGTCATTGGTTAATGAGTTGAAGAAAGCAGGGACAACCATCAAACTGTACGAAATTGACGATTCTGATATCCAAGATGTTGAAAACAGCCTCAATGATAAAACACTAAAAACTGTCCTGGCACGATGAAGTTGCATCAAGTCATTGTCACAAAACCCGAGCATCTACAGTGCAGAGATGTCAGTTGTATCTGCTTGGAAAAGACGTGCCCAGGCCATTCACTTCGTGAATTTTCTATTTCTCCTTGGGGATCAACATCTACAGGAACTGACAAAACAGGAGCCAAAAAAAGCACACTCAGTCCGATCCACAGACAAAGCAAGAAACGGAAGCAAAAAATGTAAAGAAACAGATTTGGTACGCCCTCCCCACAAAGACACAAAACGCGAGGAGATGTTCCAAGGGCATCTGGCAGCATTCCAGACCTGTGGAACATTTTCTGAACTGCAGGAGATGTGTCAAGGGGTAGCATTACAAGAAATCTCTGGCACGAGAAGATACCTTCAGGAAGAAGACCTGTCAGTTTATGCCCCTGCACTAAAGATGCTTCCGTCTGACATACCAGGTACTGCTACCTGTTTCCCCGTGACAGTTATAGCAGACGGCGACTGTTTGCCTGCATCTGGAAGTGTGTTGCATTCGGAAATGACGAGTTTCCTGCAGAAATCAGAGTCCGTGTTGTGAAGGAGCTTGCTTTATATGCCGACTATTATCTCGATGACAATAACCTCAAGAAAGGGTTACATTCTGAAACAAAAGAGGGCTACACAAAGAGAGCCTTTGCCATGTACTCAGATGAGTATGTTCCAGGCAATTCATTGAATGACGAAAATATTCAAAGAGTCTTTGAAGACGAGGTTATGAAGATAACCAAACAAAGATCCTTCATGGGAATGTGGCAGATGTTTGCCCTGTCCAGTGTCCTGCACAAACCAATCTTCTCAGCATATCCTTGTCTGGGAAATCCAAATGTTCGTGCTGATCTTCACAGGCTCATTGAGCCAAGGGTTGGTCTCCACAGGATAGAGGAAACCACAGCTTCCTCGAGAGAAGATGACACACTTGTCATATTGTGGACAACAACACGCAATGACATGACACGAAGACACTGGGTACCTAATCACTTCGTGCCATGTATCCCATTAACGCGCCCTCAAGCTGAGCGAAGTTCAGCTCCACCACCGTGTTCCAGCGCCAGCAGGAAGCGCCCCTCCACCTCCATGTTCCAGTGCCAGCAGGGAAGCCGCCTCTCCATCCCCATGTTCCAGTACCAGCAAGGAAGCCCCCCCTCCACCCCCATGTTCCAGTGCCAGCAAGGAAGCCGCCTCTCCATCCCCATGTTCCAGTGCCAGCAAGGAAGCCGCCCCTCCACCCCCATGTTCAAGTGCTAGCAGGGATGCCGCCCCTCCACCCCCATGTTTTAGTGCCAGCAGAGATTGCCGCCCTTCCATCCCCATGTTCCAGCGCCAGCAGGGAAGCCGCCCCTCCACCTCCATGTTCCAGTGCCAGCAGGGAAGCCGCCTCCATCCCATGTTCCAGTGCCAGCAAGGAAGCCGCCCCTCCACCCCCATGTTCCAGTGCCAGCAAGGAAGCCGCCCCTCCACCCCCATGTTCAAGTGCTAGCAGGGATGCCGCCCCTCCACCCCCATGTTTCAGTGCCAGCAGAGATTGCCGCCCTTCCATCCCCATGTTCCAGTGCCAGCAGGGATGCCGCCCCTCCATCCACATGTTCCAGTGCCAGCAGGGAAGCCGTCCCATGCCTAGATGAAAAGACTGATGATGATGCCCCAAAGCTGAGGAATGCCTTGGCAATTACGTCTGCATTAATTATCATGGTAGACCATATCCAGGATTTGTAGAGGACATTGACCAAGGACAAGTACTTGTCAATTGCATGCATTCAGTTGGCAAAGACATGCTCAACTGCTTTTTTTGGCCAAGGGTCTTCCGAGATATCAAACTGGTACAAGCATGATGATATTCTGGCAGTCATCCCGGAGCCACGCTTGAAAACTGGCACAAGCCACTTTGTGATTAATGGTGACTCATGGAAGATAATTCTTGACAAACTGAATGGTTGAATTTTATTCATGACCAATCAAAAGCCTGATCAGCTTTCAGGTGGTGTGAAGAGCATGAAGCCATGCTGCCAGTTGAATAACCTTTAGATACTGTTGACATGACCAAGGTCATATTCTTGCTGAAAATAGAGAAAGGCAACTTTATGTTTGAGTATTCAGTAACTGTTCTAATTTTATGTGACGAAACCAAATAACTTGTTATTTGCAGAAGGTAAAGAATTGTTTACAAAGCTTTCAGTTATTCAAATGTTTTCTGTTTAAATTCTTTGTTTATTAAGTTTTTATTTTTTATTTATTTATTTTTTTCTTAATTTTTTTTTTTTTTTGGGGGGGGTTTATTTCAGAAAAAAAACACTATTCCAGAACAAGAAGGGCAGTTATGTCCATGGTGTAGTATCATTTTCTCAACTTTCATAAATCAAGTTTTCCAAAGACAGTGGTGAATCATTTTATGTTACTGTTCCAGTTAGTGAAAAGACACTTGCTTTTATATTATAAGACACTTGCTTTTATGTTAAAGAATCGGTTATGTTCAATATCATTTCTTAAAATTGACTCAATTACATCGGCTAAACAAAATGAGCCAAAGAAAAAGCCTATTTGGGTTTCATTTTTCCATTACCCCCCCCTCCCCCACCTGCATATTCGTTCAATAAAACCTTGTCGTTTAAGCGTTAACTATTGACTTGAATGTTTATCCTCACGTGCAGAAGATGCACAAACATCCATGTACATATAATTATGCTAGTGGTTCTGTTTCATACATGCCCAACAATTAACAATACAGAAAACATTTCATACATACCAGACCAATAAACGAAAACATATTACTGACATATAAAATGTCATTTCCATTTAAAAATGTTTTTTTAAAAGTAACATAGTGTCTTTTATTTGCAAATGTCTGTGCTGTTACCAGATGTCCGTGCAGTTACCTTTGACTAAAGAAAATACAATTTAGAAAACAGTCTGTTAAGTCATGACACAAAACAATATCTCGTGCTTTGAACACAGCTACAAATGTAGTTATGACATGTAAAATGTTAATTTGAAAGGTATTTCTTTGAGTTTTGCTCAAATTGGGTGGCTGTGAAAAAAAAGGTCCGTGCAGTTACTGAATGTCAGTGCTGTTACCAAGCATAAAAGTAATTCTATTTTCAAAAACATTCAACTAATTCAGTCAATTGTGGTGTAAGTTGAAAGGTTTCAACAACTTTCAAATGATCATAGGTATCTGTTTGGCAGCAAACGGATCAGTTTGGACATTACATCATTTAAACATATTTCAATATGATAATTTTGAACTATTACATTGCTTTTCTAATTTGGATTGAATAATTACATCAATAATCAAACATTTTGGTAACGGTTCTTTAGCACTGAGTTTGCATTGCATTTGCTATATGAAAAAGTGCCTTTTGGAAAACAATTTATATTGGAAAAATTATAATATGTCCATGGTAACTGCACAGACATTTTTATAACTGCAATACATTTTTTTAATTTTTAGATACAGTTGCAGTTGTCATTAAGCCTGAATAATTTGGCACAAGCTACACGAAAGGATACCCAAGCACTTTGGCTGATAAAATGTTCAAATTATTGATGTTGGGTTTCTCCATTTTGTCTGTCTGAAATTTGTGCATTTTTGAAAATGACCCATATATACTATAGTGTGTAATTCATTCATTCTATTTCTAGGTTTGCTCCTTGCTACACATGGAGGGTGGTGTTCGACCCCTCAGGCCTGTGAGTTCACGCTTTTCTGCAGATGTTGGCGATTTCTGAACGTCTTCACAAGATTCTTGATGCCCTCATCGTGTTCCAGTATACCTTTCTACACCCATCTGAGCAGAAAACACACAAGTAAGCACTAACCTACATGCAATATTTAACAGACTAGTATCCCATCTTGATTTACACCGCAAGCTGCATGTTCCTGAAACCACCTGAAGAGATAGGACATGGCTGCAGCTGGTGCCCATCAACAACAAGCTGTACAGGGCTGTGGAAACCCTGCAGAGATCCACTTGAATTATTGCGAAAATCCTGTCGGGTGTGATAGGCAATTGACCACAAAAAAAAAAAGGTTTAAGGAAGAAGAGTAATCACTAATGTATTCATTATTGAAATAGAAATAAAAATTAGTATACTGGATTTCTTAGACTTAGTCAGGCATGGGAATATTCAGCTCAAAGCCAATTTCAGCTGAAACTAAAATATTTTCAGTGGAAAATAAAAAAGCATCAGTGGAAAAAAACAACTAGACATTAAGTCAAAGTGTATACATCACATTGTTTGCTGTGACTCTGTGAGTACAAATGTTCGCATAGCATGGGCATAGATTGGACTCCTCCATCTAAAGGCATGATCATCATGGAACACCAAAGAAGAAAGAAAAGAAAGTTCACAAAAATATGTGAATTATTTTAATGTGAACATGTTTATGACAGACTCACACTCACACAGTCCGAGTCACAGACAGACATATTAATTATGCATATGTGCATACTTACAGGTTGATAGGACACATAAACCTACCTGAAAGTATATTATGAGTCCCTAATGAACTTTTCCCTTTTTTTGTCATGTGCAGGAAGAAGCTGGAGAAGATCTACGAGGAGAGGAGTGTCACCCCAGCTGAGCAGGCACGGCTGGAAGAAGTCCGGAAGCTGGTGAAAGGCTGCTACACAGCAAAATCTGACAGAAAAGACCGGATACTGCTGCGACTGTTTCGAACACCTTCCCAAACCAGGCTCTATATCAATGTGTACCGAGGAATTCTGCCCAAGTTCCAAAACTTCATCAAGCTCTACCAGTCAGAAAAGCCTATGCTGCACACTCTTCATGTGGACATGTACCATCTGACAAGGGACTTTCTCGCCCTCTTCGTGAAGACTGATGCCATGCCAAAGTCGTTCAGAGTCGCTGCCCTGAAAAGAATCAACTGTAGAGATGCAAACATCCAGGTGTCTGACCACAATCTCACTGTGGGATGCCATGCCTACCAGAAATACCAGATTCTGCTGAAATCGACCAACAAGCCCCACTGGTTTCAGCTCTTTCAGCAGCAGTTGCGAACAGGGTACCAGAACGCTTGTGTGCACCTGCAGACCAAGCTGCCTTTGGACAACACGACTCTCTCAAATCTGTCAGCTCTTCACCCAGAGATGCATGGTTCGGAGAGTACAGTCGTCGATGGATTCTGTGCACTTGCAGAAAAGTTGCCCAACGTCATTGCTGCTGAAGAAGCTGGAGTCCTGTATGAAGAGGTGAGGCACTACAACAGCAGTGAAGAGATTCATTCATACCTACCATCGTACCAGGAACAAGGCAAGCTCATTGATCAACACTGGTGGCATCTCGTCAGTCAACTGAAAGAGATGGCAAGAAGCGTTATCCCTTGTTGAATCGGCTGGTTTCTGCTCTGCTGAGCATTTTCTCAGGTCCCCTAGTGGAAGGCACATTCAACATCATGGATGACATTGTTGAGAACGACAGGACCTCACTCACCTCCGAAAACTACGAAGCTATCGCTGTCATCAAGTCAGGCCTACATGCAGAGAAGAAGACGAGCACAACAATGGACATCACACACCAAATGCGCACAGCCTGCACTAGTGCTTACAACACCCACAAAGACTATCAACAAACCAGCCGACATCAGAAAGACGCTTTGAAGCAGAAGAGAGTGGAAGAAGCACTGCAAAAACTGGAAAATATTCCAAAGAACATTAGTCGGAATAAGAAGAAAGCAAAAGCAGCACCGGCACCAAGAACAGATCCAGTGCTGAACCAGAACAGAGCTGCATCAAAGAACGCCAGCCAGAACAAACCGAAGCGTTATGTCATCCCCAAAGTCCGTGAACCTGCACCATCGATGCAACAGCCACAGACATTGACACTGACAGAAAACTCTACTTCAAATCTATAGCTGTACAGCTTGAAAAGGCCTCAAAACAGTCATTTCAACACCTACAAGAGGTAGCAGAGAGGGTAGAGAAAGATTTCGACAGATGGCCGGTAGCTTGTGTGGAAGGACTTATGGCAACTCATTACATCAGAGATGACAGAGCAGCTGACCTCTCCCCCATAGATGGTTCAGCACTTACTCCTGTTTGTATTGAAGGAGATGGAAACTGCCTACCAAGATGTGCTGCTTTGTTGGCTACAGGAACTGAGGATCACCATGTGGAAATGAGGGCACGCATCATTGTGGAGCTAGCAGCAAACGACCAGCACTACCTTGATAGCAGCAAACTACAGGAGCAGTACTCTGGCAAGGTTGCTCCACCTAAATGCTGGTCAGAGCTGTATGCTTCACAATCCGATCAGTTTGGACAAGAGGAGCTCAATGCTGAGGGCATACGACAGATATTTTGCAAAGAAGTGATGAATACCACTCCATCTGGAAGCTACATGGTCCTTGGCAGTTGCATACAGCTGCCAGCATTCTCCACACTACCATCCAGACACTTTACCCAGAGTATGGTGATCATGAATTCCGGCATCACATGCAACGATTGATCGGCCCTCGACTCCCTTCATCTGGCAGTGACAGCAGGACGAGCAATCCCCCATGCATTATGTGGAGTAGAGTCTCAGGGGAAGGATGTGCCCAAAGAGGTGTGGGAACCAAATCATTTTGTGGTTTGCCTTCCTAAAAGTCAAACAGACAGAAACCAGCAGCTCAAAAGAAAGTGTGGCCAGTCACAAATCCACGAGTTCTTTGGCAAAAAACCAAGACACTGAAGAGAGTTCAGTAAATGCTGTATGTATGTAAATATGGATTGTCAATGTATATTTTATATAAGATTTTAGCTAAGCCCTATGGGATGTGGATAGGTGTGGACAAAATGGACTGGCTTTTAATATAATTCATTTTGATAGGTAACGTCTTCAAGCTTGCTTTCTTGGGTGGACTGTCTTCAAACTCCTTAGGATACTCACTCTGCTGCTTTTGCTTCACCCGAGTTCTCCAAAGTGCATTGCTGGGGCCTATAGTATAGACTGTCTGTTATCACTAAACTCCTTGTATGCTCACGCTACTGTTTTTTTTGCTCAACCTGAACTTTGTAAGTGTACTGCTGGGGCCTTAGGACTGCCTTACTCCATTGGATACTGTTTTGCTGAACCTGCTGTTCAAGTGTTGCCATACCTGTACTCTCCATAAGAATGGTGAGTAGGGTACTTTATGATTAATCTATTTTTTTTGTATTTTAGTTGTTTTATCTTTCTTTTTTTCTTTTTTTTCAACTATACGAGAAGTATGCATTCTTATGTGTTCACACACACCACTGCAAAGAACTCAGATAACTGTAAACATCTCCCAGGAAATGCCACAAACACACCTTGAAATTGTGGATTTTCGTCAGCGGCTGGGGGGCAAAGCCACCCAGACCCCCCACCAGGGCTTTGCCCCTGGACCCCACCAGGGCCTGGGCGGCCCCTGGACCCCTGCCCCATATTTTTTTTTTCAGTAAAACCAAAAATTTTCACTCCCACCCATGCCTTTATCCAAATGATGCCCCCACCTCTGATTCCAGTGAAGATTTGTGGAGATGGGAATTGTTTGCCACGGAGTGCCTTTTTGCTTGCTTTTGGCAGTGAAGACCAGCATGTGGAAATGAGAGTCCGCATGACAATTGAATTGGCTGTCAATGAAGAATTGTATCTTTATAGTCATGACTGTTCACTGTTCTGTTCCAGACTGAAGACCCAGGATGCCCCCCCCACCACCCCCCCCCCCCCCCCCCCCCCCCCCACCCCAGGATCTACCCGAGTTCCAGCCCAAGCTTCAGCCAGGTGTCAAACTACCCAACGTGAAAACACGGGAAGATCGCCGCAAGTACCTGACACCTCTCAGTGTCTTCCTGTTGTTTTTCACTCAAGAACTTGTGCAGTCCTTGTGTGACTTTACAAATGAATATGCCAGACTTCATGGACATGAAAAACCAACTCTGTACAAGCGATGGGTTGATGTAACACCTGATGACTTATATTCATTTGTTGCCCTTCTCATGTACATGGCAGTGCATAGCTGCCAACCCTTACGATTTTTTCGTAAATTTTACGAATTCTGAGACAGATTACGAAATTACGACTTGTGCGTTCATTTTCCGATTTCTGAATTTTCGCCAAAAAAAAAAAAAAAAAGCAACTGAATCAGTCCAAAGGCTTATCCACCTTTTAAAACCGGATGCATTGTAAAGCCAATTTGTTGATGCGCATGCGCAGTCACCCTCTTCTTCCATCAAAATGGCGGACAAAACACCTAGCACGGCGACTACCACGCCATCACAGCAAGCGAAGAAGTCAAAGAAGCCCAAGGTGCAACAATGTTTCACCGCCAAGTACAAAGAAATGTTTGATTAGATTGGCGAGTCCCGACAAGGCCCGCACTATGCCTTCTGTATGTCATGCCGTGCTGACATCAACATTGCTCATGGAGGATCTTCCGACATCGGCAAGCACGAAAAGTCGGAAAAGCACAAACGGAACGCTGGGGAAGAAACGCAGGCTGTGAAGAGCACACCCAAGATAAGCTCCTGCTTTTCGACGCAGTCAGATACCAGCACCATACATGCTGAGGTAAGCTGGCACCGTTAATAGTTTTGCTTTTCACAAGACATGTGGAGTTTGGGAGGATATGTGTGGGGTGGATGGTGGTGGGGTAGGGAGGGGTAGATTGGATTGGTGGGGTGGGGGGTGGCGAACAGACATAAAAAAGAAGAAACTTAGGTTTTATTCCAAGATTCACCATTCAGATTTATAATGTGTGTGTGTGCGTGTGTGTGTGTGTGTGTGTGTGTGTGTGTGTGTGTGTGTGTGTGTGTGTGTGATCTCAGTCTTCACTTCAAGAAGCATAAGCTGTCAAAAATTCAATGTCTTTTTTAGACACCTGAATTAACTCTAACCTGGATTTGTCTTCATGTTTTACCTCTGACCCAACTGACACTTGTAATTATACATTTATAGTAATTTAGTAGCCTACACATGAAGTGACATGTCAAATATTTTCTTTTGTTTGTAGATGCTGTTCACATCGTTCTTACTGGATCATAACCTGCCCATCGCAGCTGCGGACCATGCAGGAAATCTGTTTTCTGCCATGTTCCCAAAATCTGAGGAAGCTCGTGCATTTGCATCAGCAAGAACAAAGACCTCATGCCTGCTGAAAACCTTGGCATCAGATTCCCAGGAAGCTGTTGTCAAAGCCTTAAAAAGTGGTAAGCTTGTATTCAGTTTAATTCTTCCCATCTTTTCCGAGCCCTGACGCCTTTCGATCGGGACTCGGGTCACAATAACTGATCAAACAGTCCACTTTTTTGTTACCCGAGATACAAAAAAAACAGGTCAACGTTCTAAACATCTGAAAAGTATCTTAATTTATAAAAAAAATTACATTCCTCTTACAATCAACTATTAACTTTTAATGAAGATATTCCACCCCCTACCCTATGTTCTTGGTCAACTTTGATCTCCCACGCCCCTATCGATTCAGTCACTATCTCTATCTCTTATTTTCCCCCTTCCCCACTTCTCAATTATTTTTCAACTTTTTTGCCCCCTCCGGGAGAGAGAAGAGGATATTCGAATCCTTGTCTGACCCACTGATGTTAGCATTTGCCAGCTTTGTCAGATCTGTCATTACATTTGAGACCGCTAATGCTACGCTTCAATCAGAAAAGCCATTGGTGCATGTTCTGAGACCCATTCTTCTTGATCTTCTCCAGTCAATCCAAAGAATGTTTGTGAAGCCTGAAGAGCTTGAGTGTACTTCATCGTTGACTGCAACTGGAAACTCAGAAGCCGAAGAGTTTCAAGCACCAGCAGCTCTATATTGTGACAAGGATCGTGGTGTGCGTGCAGAAAGCTGATGGCGAACTTTTCATTGGCAGTGCCACTGAAGCGCTTGTGAAGACACTGTCCTCTTCACAAAAGGCTGTATTCTTTGCAGCAGTCAGAAACTACTACGAAACTGCTTGTCAGTACATGGTGGGCAGCTTTCCTCTCCGTGATGAAGTACTTCAGCATGCACAAGTGGCAGACACCTCCAGAAAAAGTGACAGCAAGTGGAAAGACATCACTTTCTTCACTGAAAAGTTTCCAAGCCTGGTGATAAAGAAACGAGGGGAAACACTAGCTGCTGCAACAGATGTTTTGCAACATCAGTTCAACTATTACAAGACCAACCCTCTTCCATCTGCAATCGAAGAAGAAGACAGAGAAGACAAGAAGTGGGCTTTGTTGGCAAAGAAGCAGCAGCTTGGCAAGCTTGTGTATGATAAACTGGCCCACTTCATGCTTGGGATTCTTTCCTTGCCTCACAGCAATGCAACCTGTGAAAGAATTTTCAGCCAAGTGAGGAAAAACAAAACAGACTTTCGGGGATCACTGAGTGCAGCCATGCTCAGTAGCATACTTGTTGCCAAGGCCAACATGAAGGGGAACTGTTACGAACAAAAGTTCTCCAGGGACTTTCTGCTCAAGGCAAAATCAAGCACAAGTGACACTGTGAAGAAGCCTGGCACTTCAAGTGAGAAGCCTGGCACTTCAAGTGAGAAGCCTGCAGCCTGGCACTTCAAGGGAGAATACATGCTAGATAAACACTGTTAGGACTATCAGAGACCTGTGTACGTCAAAAGATGAGACTAACTTTTAAGCAGTGTATGTAATGTACTCTTGTGTGAAGTGCAAGTGTTAAATATTATGAACAGAAGTTTTTTTTTAAAGATACATTTTTGTGTGTGGCAAAATCAGCTACCGGTGAAACTGAAACGAACAGAACTTCCAAGTCAGAAGACCGCATGTCAGGTGAACATCTGCAGATAAAACATTCAAGGATTGAAGATGAGACAAACTAACTGAGCTGAGCATGTGAATTGTGATGTACTCTTGTGTTGGACTGGCTATCAACAAACAAGTTCGCATGAAAGGTATGTAATCCACACTGATTTTGCTTGATTTTTTTTTCTTCTGAAGTTTCCAAGGAGGGAATGTATAGTAAACCTAGAGAATTATCTTTCATTTTTGTTCCATTTCCATAATACTTAAAAGCTTTACAATCTTGCTGAAAAGTGCAAAGTTTACTGCTTGGAAATTAAAAATGCTTCAGCTTCAGGGGGCTGCGCCCCCTGACCCCCGCTTTTTTCGGGAGGGGGGTCACCCCCCTCCCGAACCCACCCCCCATTACTATTTCTGCATCTCTGAGGTTGGCAGCTATGGCATAGCTGCCCACCCCCCTCCATAACTTCCAGGGACAACCTTGCCCAAAACCAGTATTCTGAAAAAATTCCAGGGACACTTATTTTACACGGACGTTTACACACGGACGTTTACACACACACATTACAATAACGACTGTACAACACAAACTTTGGTACATGCATGTACTCACCATAAGCGTTTCATGATGCGGCACATATATATTTCTGCTACAGTTTCCCTTTCTTTGCATGAGGCTGTGATCCTGAACAGCACTAAAGTAATCCACCTACAAGTGCATCGCACACAGTCACTTTCTGGTTGAAAATAGCAATCTTTACTGAACATTTTCAGTCTCTGTCTGTTTGAAAGTATTATAATATTAAAGTCTTTGCTGTACGTGAACACTGGAATTTCTTGGCTATTTCAGAGTCCGGAAACATCACCTTAACAGCCTTGTTGAGCTTTTCCAGGCTATTCATGGACAGGTTAAGTTCAACTGCTAGGTCAAGCATCATTATTTCAGCCCGAATCACAGCTAAATCGAACTTTTCTGAAGATGCAGAATTCGTAAAAAACGATGTCATCTTCAAATTAGCCTTCTCATTGTCTCGTATCTTACTGTTCTTCTTGTGTTTGTCCGTAGCCACATGTCGTTTTATATCATCTCTGCCTCCTGAACCTATCGCTACATCACAAGAGCAGATACCACAGAAAGCGAACGTGTCGAGTTTACCTTGACTCATGAACGGCCATGTCTCCTTATATTTGGGGATAAAAAGTTGCTGTCTCTTCCCTTTTTTGGGTTTAGAAGGCCCAGGTAGCGATTCCGCGGCACGTTTCGACGCCATTTTGCAACCAGGAAGGAACAGGTTACGACTTCGCGCATGCGTAGTGCCGGAGTTTGTCGAAGCCAAGATGTTGTCTGCTACTGTTATGTTCGTTCGTCTTTCGTGTTTTACTCGGTGTATTGTTGGCTATAAAGTCTGTTTTAGAGAAATGGATGGAAAAATAGTGGTTTTGGTCTTCACAGCAAAGATGCTTTGAATGTTTTCAGCGCAAAAAGGCATGATCGATGCCAAAATTTGATTTCCCGGGACACACTATCAAAAACAGTATTCCCGGGACAGGTGCCGACTTTTTACCAAAACCCGGACGAAATACGGGTACTCCGGGACAGTGGGCAGCTATGCTATGGCAGTGATTCAGGCACCCAATATTGAGTGTTATTGGTCAACTGCTCCCTTGTTGCATGGTCTGTGGGAAAGACAGTGTATGTCAAAGCTGAGATTCAAGGCTATACAGGGGTTTTTTGAAATCAGTGAAGTACAGTATATGAGAGAATGGTGAGAAATAGAGGAATATTTACTTTTCGCCAGTTCAAAAAAGACAAACCTACAAGATGGAGCATGAAATTATGGGTACTGGCAGGACCTTGCAGGATCTATTTACATACGGTACTGTGTGTTGCGGGACAATAATTGCAAACAGCAAAGGCGTTCCTATGGAGTTTAGGAATACAAAGATGTTTTGTAAGGGACCAAGGGGCCAGTTTAGATGGAAAAGAAAGGGTAATATATTGTTTTTACAGTGGCTAGATAACAAGTTGTGAACTTTGTTCATCTACAATGCATAAAACGACAACAGCGAGCAAGTTTGTCAAGCAGAGAACAAAAGCAAACAGCCAATACAGACCTATCCACATCAGGCAGCCTTTTGTTGTTCATGGTTATACTCAGTATATGTCTGCTGTTGATAGAAGTGATCATCTGATTGGAAAATATGAGACCCCCATAAAATGTAACAGGTGGTGGAAAACTTTATTTTATCATTTTCTTGACACTGCCAGGGTCAACAGCTATATTCTCTTTTGTGACTGGCGTGAACATAATGAAGATATTGAGGAACTCAAAAGGCCTGCTAGTTATGGTCAGCTGGATTTTACTCTGGAGTTGATCAAAGAGATGGCTGGCCTCAGTGAGGATGCAGAAGTTCCACTCTTTGTAAAGCAAAAGCAAGCGCCTGCTCCTTCGGCAGATCACCCCGTTGTGCCAGTCTGGTCTCCCAATAAACTCAATTGTAAACTTGGTTACAGAAATCACAAGACTGAAGAAAAATATACACAAAATGTCAGACTTGTGACAAACACTTCTGTTTCAAACCTGAGAGGAACTGTCTCCTTCAAGCCCATCAGTACTGAAGTGACAGAGTGAATAATGTGCACCAGTAGCACAGTGTATTTGTATGCTCTCCCCAAATGTTGTTAATATTTACTTGAATAAAACCTCTGTACAGTGCCTTATATATATATAAAGATAGGTTTTTTGTACAGAATAATGTCAGACTGTGTCAGCAGAATACCATTTCTGCTTCTATAATGAGGTTTTATACATTCCTGCTCATCAATTGCTCTTTTTGACTGAACCTAGAATAATTATGCTATTTTCAGACAAAAATTCTATTTTTAGAATAGCATTCCGAAGATGCATTTTTTGTGGGATCTGCATATAATTGTATTTTTTAGTGTTCAGAATTGAAAATGCTATCATGCCAATCACCTTTTTTTTAGCTCAAGCCTGGAAACAAATTTTTCTTCTTCTTAGTCACTTTCAATGTTTTGAAAATAATGGACAAAAAAAAAAGCAAAAATAAACAATTATTCACAAATAACAAAGATCTTCTGTGTGAACATGATTTTTTTTTTTACCATAAAATACTTCTTTCATTTCTTTTTACATTGATGTATAATATATTAATTTTAAATGGACATTTTAATTTTATATGATTTTTTTTTTTCTAAACACTGAATTCTTTCTCAAAAATCCTGAAAATTCTGCAAACTGGTGAGAATTAATGTTAACTTTAGAGTCCATTTTCTCATATTGACGTGGTCGTTCTGGGCGCATCTATTTTGTTTATATCACACGGCAGTCACATGACCGCTTAAGTCTTGCTTTCAGTACACATTGTACTTCCGTTTGAGTCCATTTCATGGCGGCAAACAGTGTTTTCTGAACGACAAATTTTTCAAGTTGACCTAGCGAGCGAGCAAGATTTCAGAACATCGACGCGGAGGACTTACAGCGAATGTTGAACGAGGACAGCAACGAAGACTCGGTTTTTGAAGGCTATGACATCACAGATTTGCGCGAGGTGAAGGGTAATGAGAGTGACCTAGATATCAACTTCGACAATATTGATGTGTCACACCTATCAGTACCCCAGATATCTTGAGTGATGAAAAAGATTATCTGCTTCGCGATTCAGGGGTGTGGTGTTTGATGGTTTTGTTTTTTTTTAAGTCATGTGTCTCCACAATACTGAAATAATTGTTTTAAGTGTAGACAAACATCTCAATAACACACATAAAATAAAAAAAAGAAGTGAAATTTTGTGTCATGGGTGGCACCGTGATGACTTCATTTTTTCTTCTTTTACTGTGTGTATAAAACTGGTCACCTCTCAAACTGGTAGAGTGATATAGCCACGTCAACCGCACAGGGCCATATCAGGGCTGTCAGTCATATTGAAATAAAAACAAAAAATCACAACTCATTAAAACGCACCTAGAAGCACACCGAAAATTTCATTAAAATCTTAAATCAGATGAAAAATGTTGATCTCTTTCAGAAATTCAGAACTCATGTCGCGTGGGGCATCTCTGAACAGGGTTTTCACGGGATCTGCTGGAAAGTGTTTGCATCTGACATCATGCAAGTCCAAACACTCCACAAGAACATGTTTCATTGTGAGAGGTCCATGACATGGAATACACCACGGAGCTTCTTCACCTTTCAAAAGAATGGGTATAGGAGGAGTGGCCTGTGTGCAAACCCTGTGGAGTGGATGATGTTCTGGACTACAACAGGTCACCTCCTGATATAGAATCAATTGATAAATTATCTTCAAAGAGTTAACTATGCATTTGTATGTCGCTGTCCTACTCGCTGGACCGACGGATCAGTCATTTCACTCTCTGAACAAAAGAATATCAAAATCTTTTAAACTAAGCATATAATACCTTTTCTCAGAAAAAACAACAAGAATGCTCCAAACCTGGCTTCTTTGAAAGCATACCCTCCCATTCAATATTACAGTACATAACCGTGCATACGCAATTAAAGAAAATGTCTTTTTCCCCCATTACATATACAGTCCATGAAACTACATGAGCAGGGGAAAAAAAGAAAGACAACTGTCACATAACACACAGCATCTTTTCCAGATTTTCTTCAGAATATGCCAAAAACATCAAAAATCAATGATATCACAGCACATACAAAAGCTCTACTAACAGCAAAAATATCGTCAAAAATGATGCAGGTTCTTTGATGTAATTTCCAATGAACAACCATGAGACATGCTTCCCATTTCATGGATTTCAAACAATAACGAAGAAAAGCTAGAAAGTAGTTGGTCAATAAACAGACTTATCATGATGGAGGAATGTCTGGCACCAGCTGGTGATGGGTCAAAGGTCAGCTGGCTGACCACGTCCGAGTGCTTCGTTACCGACCCAAGATGCATCTGCAAAACACTATCTTTTCACATACACTGTACACTAAATGTTTTGAATTTCTGGTTTACAGTTATTTTCATGTCACATCTTTCTATATAAAGGTCTTAATACAATAGTGTAAAGACTACCGGATTTAAACAGGTCACTCAGCTAGGAATAGCACTTACTTGGAGCTTTCGACAGACCTCTGTCTGTCTTCCTCAGCGGTGGTGTGGCTACTGGGTGAACTGGCGTTCATGGCTCACGAACTAATACAACAGTGTTTTTCCTTGTCAACTTTTCAAAGTTTTAAAGATGAACATGAACAAAATATTAATATTTTTTCACTTGTGATGCTACAAGCAAACTATTTTATAATTGATGATACCACATGGATATTACAATATACTCAGCTCAAATTTCCACTTTATGTATCAACGAACAAACAAAAACAAAAACAAAAAAAAACAAAAAAAAAGAAGAAAAAAAGAACAACTTAAGTAGAAGAAGAACAATTTATGGCAGAAACATTACAAGCTTCACATCAAATCCAGTATGCAAATGATTTGATCACAAATCAGACTCACACATCTGTTACTGCTGAATATACAATCTGCAGGCTGGAAAAAAAAAAAAATCTTTTAAGCTGGCTTCTTCCTAGCGCTGAACTCTGAAGCGATCAAAGCAAAGTGAATTTTCGTTGTTTTATTCTTTTATGTCTCACCTGAAGACCTAAGAGGTCGAAACGCGCTGTGTTTTGTCTTGTGACTCATTTGTCCACGTTCTCTGGGCAGTTCGCTAACATTTATCTAAAAAAATTTTAAAACATTTAACACTTCTCGTGAAGGATTTTCAGTGGGGGTACTTATTATTTCTACCCATACGTAAGAGGGTATCAACCATCTTTTATTTTTCTTTACCTTTTCCAGTTGTGAAGGAAGAAGGCCTTCATCATGCACCTTGGGTGGAATAGTGGTGATCAAATGACTGGCAGAATCACACCTCAATGCGACATCAATCAACAACTTGGCTCTAAAAAAAAAAAAAATCAAGTCTCATTCTCTTTCCACTTTACCTTCTTTTCTTTCACAAAAAAAATTTAAAAAATTCGGGAATTCAAAGCTCACAGCCCTCAGTATTACTTCAAATCATAAACTGATTGAAGAAATACATCTTCCTTACGACTAATACACCCTTTGCACACACGAAGGGTTTTGTTTTGTTTGTTTGATGTTGTTTGAGGGCACAATGTCTAAAAGTGAAGAGAGTGGAGTGTCGAGGCAAGGAAAGGTGACAGTAGCTAGAGTAAATGGGGAGGCAATCACACTGCAGATTCTGTTCACCTGACTTACATTAAATGCATTAATTACTACAAAAACTTTCTGATCTATGAGTAGGTGTGCCTTGCAAATCCTTCAAAGAATATGGTGAAAATGCTTCATGCAAAAAACAACAAACAAAATGCTTCATGTAGAAAACAACAAACACACAAGCACCATCACTTTCCTAGGCTCAGTCAGTTGCTTTTTTTCATGTTGCCAAAAGTATGACTACTGTACTAGCATGGCACATTTTTGCCACACACTGATGACGCCCAAAGACGCTATGTACACAGAAAAACTTAAATAAGTGTTCTTGCTGTGAGTACTGAACACAGAGAATATCTCTGATCTATAGAGATCCTGTCAGCAGTGCACTGCTTCTCACATTTCTGCACAGTATTTAAGCAGTGGTTTTGGTTTTTTTTGCTTTTTTGTACTGGTCTAACTTTTCCTATCTAATACACATGTGAAGACTGATTTAGTAAAAATCCCCCAGATTTTACACAAATTCCTTTCTCATTAAAGTGATTTTAAATCTTCTTTAAAAAGAACTCACATAAACTACAAATGAGTCATTTTTAAATGAGGGCAAGACAGGGAAATAACAAATCTTTCTGTTCTTATCCTTTCCATGTTCCTAGTCTTTCTTCATGACTCAGAAGCTGCCAATTCCAATACTCACCCTGTCCTTTCCAGTTGCAGCTGTTGGGGATGGAGCATGAAGGCTCTTGTCTTCCTCTCTCAAGTTCCTGTTAGGAATTCTATCTTTTTCTGTTTGATGCCCGACTCGCACCATACTCCATGAAGTCTTTTGTTGCCATAATCATTCTTTCCAGTCTCCAAGTTATTTGCATACCTGCACAGATATATTGACAATGTAACTGTGAGTTACAAATTACATACCTGTAGAGTCAGCTGCATCATATAGTACTCAAAATCTAGTTTGTTATTCTTCTTCTTCTTCCAGTAATGTTCAGCGGTCATCAGGTTGACCATTATTAACATCATTGTGTATGCATTGTGTATTTTCGTGTAGCCGGTACTCACCCGTCTTAGGACATGAGCATCGGGATCTTTAGAGTCCGTGTATGGTCTTTAGTGCATGTGACACAGACTAGACCTCGGTTTATAGTCCCATCCGAACGACTATAGGGTGTATTAGTCGTAAGGAAAATGTATTTCTTCAATCAGTTTATGATTTGAGGTTATTGATTTTTATTAAAGAATTTAAACATCAACTATTATGTAATAACCCACTGCAAACCATATCCCACTGTGTAATAACCCATTGCAAACCAGTATCGCAAAACAGCATATTGCAAACCCACTGCAACACACCCACTGTACAATAACCCACCGCAGACCAACTGCAAGGAAAACACTCTTAATAAACCAACTGCAAACTCGTTCAGTCACCAAATACTAATTCACTGTCAACCATTTATACAACATTGTCAGTGCACATCAAGCCACTGCATCACAATTACTCTACATTAAGCCACTGTTCCACAACCAATGTACGTCAATCCAAAGTATCATAAACACTGTATACCGAACTACTGCAAACCCACTGTGGACAGTTTTCCACCTTTTCATTAGAATTCCCTGCACACATGCGTCCATGCATCCCACACATGCAATAGAGGAGATAACTGGGGAGTGAAACATACTGCAGTATCAGTGAGAACAACGCAAAGTACAAACAAACACACACAAAACTGTCCAAAGTGCAGCTTATTTAGCACTTGTCCCTTTTGCACTGTATTCCAAATACGCCTTACTTTGCACTTTGTTGCATGCGGCCCTCACTGTTATTATCATTTCGCCCTTTTACATCATACATGGCAAGTAAATTGTTGTGTCACATGACTGACCCAGAATGCCAACAGCAGCACGCCCCCATAGCTATGCCCATCGCCTTGCTGTGCCCTTTGTCGTCAGGGTAGTGCGCTGGCACCAAACTCATTCCAGTTGTGCACTAAGAGAGACAGAAGATGAATGCTATTAATATTTGAAATGAGGACAAATAGATAAAAATGTATTGTTATGCATACAAAATCAAAAAGTTTACAAGATGGACAATAACAGCAAATTTAAAAAAAAAAAATTGTACATGAAACAGAAAACCAACTTTCCAACTCCAAGTATCCAGAATCGAGGTGGTTTAAAACATCAGTACAATGAAAACTTAAACTCCCCTCCCGCTTCTTTTCTCTCTCACACACACACACAGCACAATAACTCATCACACACACTATTAAACAGTGTTCAGAATAACTTGATCGTCTTGTGTTAAAAGGAGAAATATGAGCTGAAATAATCATAGTAATGTCTTTTCTAGGGGCTACATACAGCCTAGGCTGTCAAAAAAAGGAAGTGTTTCAGTTTTCTCATTAACTTAAGCAATTATATTTTCCCCAAGTTACCAAAAATGTAACGTCCTCCGACGTGTTCGCGATGACCTATGAACTGGAGAAATCAGAAAGAGAGGGGTTATGTTACCGCCAAGGACACAGACAAACAAGGCAGAGGACAAGACACAATGTATTTCGACCACTTGGGTCTTCTTCAGGCAAAAACAAGTAACAAAAACAGAACGAGAAACAGTTGCTGGTGACGTCTGCAATACATGGTATCACACTAAATGTATGTTATTAAATTCAGCAGTTTATGAAGCATTATGTAATAGTGATATATCTTGGACGTGTTTTACCTGCGGGCTTCCAAACTTTAGTTCGAGACTTTCTGAAGATTCTATTGAAGACTGCAGCTCAGAAAGCAACCGCTTTGAGCCCATCTCACCAGACCGATCCCCAAAAGAAAACTGGAAATTTTGTCCTAAGTTTGCACCCACCCCTGATTCTAAAACTGATAAAATCCCAAATCATAAAGTGCAACTGAACTCCAAATCATTAAGAGAAAAAGATAAACTTAAATGCATAGTCGTTAACTTTCAATCACTTATCAAGAAAAAGGAAGAACTCAGTAATTTAGTCACCGAAAAAAACATTCATGTTGTAATTGAAACAGAAACTTGGCTAGAAACTGGAACATCCAGCAGTGAACTTCTAATGGAGGATTTTGATATTTATAGAAAGGACAGACTTGGAAAAAGAGGTGGGGGAGTCTTGATTGCCATTAGGAAGAACTTAGCCAGCGAGTTTTTATATCAAGGCAAAAATAGTGAAAGTCTTTTTTGTAGGATTAATTTCAAGAATAAGAGACCTGTCATTGTTGGATCAGTATAAAGACCTCCAGACTCAGATGAAAATGTATGTTCATCTATTTGCAGAGACATTTCTGACATTGTTTTGGCCAATAGGAAGGCAATATTATGGATTGGTGGAGACTTCAACTTACCAGATATTGATCGGCGTGAAGATGCCATACTTGGTAATCAATACAATAAAAATATTAATTCTCAGTTTTTTATACCACCAAAGACCTTGGACATGTGCAGTTAGTTGAAATACCAACACGTGGTAAGGCATTCCTGGATTTATTTTTTTACCAATTGTCCAGGCACTTTAGGCAATCAGGAATTAATTGCAGGCCTGGATGATCATGACATAATTCTCTTAGAAAGCAACTTTCAACCCTTTCGAAGAAAACCGCCTAAACATACCATCAGACTCTGGAACCAAGCAGACTTACCAAAATTATGCAGGGATACTCATGATTTCAGTCGTCTTTTTTTTAGGTCTCATAGTGTTAAAGATAATGTCAATGACCTTTGGAAGTGTATAAAAACTAACTTGGATTTTATTATGGATGACAACATACCTACTAAAATAACTTCAAGCAAGAACCACCAGCCATGGATTAATACAAAAACTAAACGTTTGTTGAGAAGGAAACATCATTTCTTTAAGAAATTGAAACTACACCCTAATTCAGAAAGATTACTGATTAGGTATGAACATATTAAGAGGTGTCAGAGAGAATGTAGGCCTGCTCACTCCAATTACGTTAATTCGACGATTTCGGAAGGTGATCATCAAAACAAGAAATTATGGTCTTACATAAGGAGTAAGAGACAGGACAACATTGGGATTCCAGACCTGAGAAACAACCAGAATAACATAATACAGGACCCTGAAGGGAAAGCAAATTTACTAAACAAGCAGTTTGTTGGTTTTCTCAAATCCCAAGCCTTTAATTAACGTTAGACTAAAGGATGAAGATAAACTCCCTGAAATGCAAAACATCAAAGTAAACAAAGCAGGAGTATTTAAGTTACTGACCAACATCAATGAAAACAAAGCTACTGGTCCTGATGGCGTTCCTGGCAAGCTCTTAAAATTATGTGCCAATGAATTGAGTGAGGTATACCAACTACTTTACCAAGCTTCACTGGACCAGGGAGTAATACCTGATGAGTGGCGAGATGCGAGCATTGTTCCCTTATTCAAAAAGGGTGACAAAACAAAAGCAGAGAACTATAGACCTGTATCTCTTACATCCATATCAGCAAAACTACTTGAACACATAATATATAGTATTAGTAGCATAATGGACCATCTTGACAAATATACAGAGGTGGGAATAAGAAAAAGTGAAAAAGGAGGAAAATTAGGCGGGGTCCGGGGCCGCCGTAGGCCCCCGTGGGGTCCAGGGGCAAAGCCCCTGGTGGGGTCTGAAGCTGAGCATTTTTCATATTTCAGTATCTAAAAATCACCCCAGAAATGCATAAACTGGCAAGAAAAAAAGAAATAAAATAAGCTTTTATTCTATTTTCCCACACAGATCTTCACCTCGTGGCTAACGGTCCCTTTACCACGCGATAAAGTCACTGTTGTACGCACATCTTCCTCCAGCCACTTCCAGTTCCACTTGTTTTTCACAGAGGAATCGATCTTCGTGGCCAAAACTTTCTCATTCTCGGTGATTTGTCGTCCGGGACGTGCAACTTGTAAGACAATATGGCGCCGGAATCCGCAAATGGCAAAACAAGAAATTATGGTCTTACATAAGGAGTAAGAGACAGGACAACATTGGGATTCCATACCTGAGAAACAACCAGAATAACCTAATACAGGACCCTGAAGGGAAAGCAAACTTACTAAACAAGCAGTTTTGTTCAGTTTTCTCAAATCCCAAACCTTTAATTAACGTTAGACTAAAGGATGATGATAAACTCCCTGAAATGCAAAACATCAAAGTAAACAAAGCAGGAGTATTTAAGTTACTGACCAACATCAATGAAAACAAAGCTACTGGTCCCGATGGCGTTCCTGGCAAGCTCTTAAAATTATGTGCCAATGAATTGAGTGAGGTATACCAACTACTTTACCAAGCTTCACTGGACCAGGGAGTAATACCTGATGAGTGGCGAGATGCGAGCATTGTTCCCTTATTCAAAAAGGGTGACAAAACAAAAGCAGAGAACTATAGACCTGTATCTCTTACATCCATATCAGCTAAACTACTTGAACACATAATATATAGTAGCATAATGGACCATCTTGACAAATATGACTTCTTAAATAACGCCCAGCATGGTTTTAGACAGCGAAGGAGTTGTGAGACTCAACTTATAACAACTCTCAATGATTTTAATAACTGTCTTAACAACAGACAGCAAATAGATGCAATTTTATTAGACTTTTCTAAAGCCTTTGATAAGGTTGACCATGAGGGCCTGCTGCTTAAATTAGAACACATCGGCATTGGCGGTTCTTTGCTAAAATGGGCTAGATCATTCCTCGTTAGGAGAACGCAGAAAGTTGTTGTGGAAGGGTCGACATCCCATTGTAAACCAGTCTTGTCAGGTGTACCACAGGGAACTGTTCTGGGGCCCTTGTTTTTCTTAATTTATATAAATGACATAAGTAGAAATCTCTCTCCTGGAACTACTATAAGGCTTTTTGCAGATGACAGCTTAGTATATAGAACAATCAGAAGCAAGAATGATACACGCATTCTACAAGAAGATCTAAACGCTTTACAAGAGTGGGAAAGAACTTGGAAAATGGAATTTCATCCCCAAAAGTGCCAAGTGTTGCGTATATGTAACAAACGCTCACCAATTAAATCAGATTATTCTATCCATATTACTATTCTTAAAGAAACTAATGCTGCAAAATATTTAGGCGTGATTATAGATAGTCGTCTCAAATGGAAAGAACATTACAATTTAGTATGTAAGAAAGCAAATAACATCTTAGCTTTCTTATACAGGAATATAAATGACTGCCCCCAAAAGGTTAAAGACGACTGCTACAAAACACTGGTTAGACCAGTACTGGAATATGGTTGCTCAGTTTGGGATCCTTACCATCTTAAGGACATTGATAACCTCGAAAAGATTCAGAAGAGAGCAGCACGGTTCGTAACAGGGAACCACATCAGAGAAAAGGGGAATACTAGGAAGAACATGAGGAGATTAGAATGGAAACCCTTAGAAGAGAGAAGAGCTTTTATCAAACTTAACATCTTCTTCAAAGGCAGAGCTAAAGTAATTGATATTCCAATGGAACAACTAGTATTGAATAAAAGTAGCACCAGGAGTGGCGGTCAATGTTATACTATACCTGCATCAAATATTGACAGCCACTTACATTCTTTTTATCCCAGTTCTGTACAGCTGTGGAACTCACTGCCGGGTGCCATCAAGATTGCCACAAATGCAATCTCATTTAAAAAACAAATTGATTCGACAGTTTTGAGATCTGCATATTGACGATTTTCTATTTTTACTTCCCCAGATATTTAACTATTACCTGGGCCTGAATTTGGCCATTGCTTTTAACTTCTTGAATATCGAGTGCGACCCCTTGTTGCCAAAATTTGCTCCAGGGGCCAACAGTCTGAGTCGCACTGTTTTATGTTATTTTATTTTACTTTTTAACATGCGCGCTGGTGACCTACTCGTTTTTGAGTGAACCAGTATTTTAGGAAGAAGAAGAAGGCACTTTTCACAGCTAAGGGATTACTTCCCTTCTTTGTAGTTTCAGTAAGCCGAATTCCATTATTCACTGTAATCTGTCCTGGGTGCCCAAACGAGCCGAAGTTTTCCATTTGAGAACAAACCGATCGAGAACAAAATCGCGATCCAAGCTTTTGCTTACGAAAAACAAACCTCACTATACATATACCCCCCCCCCCCCCCCCCCCCCCCCCCCCCCCCCCCCCATTTTCTCAACGGATTTACACCGATCTCAAAAACAGCCCCTGGAGCCTCCAAATGGGCGGAAATCCGCCTTATGGCGGAAAATACCCATACCTGAATATGACTTCTTAAATAACGCCCAGCATGGTTTTAGACAGCGAAGGAGTTGTGAGACTCGACTTATAACAACTCTCAATGATTTTAATAACTGTCTTAACAACAGACAGCAAATAGATGCAATTTTATTAGACTTTTCTAAAGCCTTTGATAAGGCTGACCATGAGGGCCTGCTGCTTAAATTAGAACACATCGCATCTTTGCTAAAATGGGCTAGATCATTCCTCGTTGGGAGAACGCAGAAAGTTGTTGTGGAAGGGTCGTCATCCCATTGTAAACTAGTCTTGTCAGGTGTACCACAGGGAACTGTTCTGGGCCCTTGTTTTTCTTAATTTATATAAAGGACATAAGTAGAAATCTCTCTCCTGGAACTACTATAAGGCTTTTTGCAGATGACAGCTTAGTATATAGAACAATCAGAAACAAGAATGATACATGCATTCTACAAGATCTAAACGCTTTACAAGAATGGGAAAGAACTTGGAAAATGGAATTTCATCCCCAAAAGTGCCAAGTGTTGCGTATATGTAATAAACACTCACCAACTAGATCAGAATATTCTATTCATAATACTATTCTTAAAGAAACCAATGCTGCAAAATATTTAGGCGTGATTATAGATAGTCGTCTCAAATGGAAAGAACATTACAATTTAGTATGTAAGAAAGCAGATAACATCTTAGCTTTCTTATACAGGAATATCAATGACTGCCCCCAAAAGGTTAAAGACGACTGCTACAAAACACTGGTTAGACTAGTACTGGAATATGGTTGCTCAGTCTGGATCCTTACCATCTAAAGGACATTGATAACCTCGAAAAGATTCAGAAGAGAGCAGCACGGTTCGTAACAGGGAGATAAGATAAGATAAGATAATGTTGCTTATAGCCCAGCCGACCGCAGAGGGCCACATCAGGGCTGTCACCACGTTAAAATCAACTCACCAGTCATTAAAAAAAAAAAAAAAAAAAAAAAAAAAAAAACTTTCACACATCTCGTTAAATGACATCGTCTACAAACGAACCAGAAACTTTGTTAAAAATCCTTCTTCCGTAAAATCTCAAATCAGATGAAAAATGTTAATTTCTCTCAAAAACCCAAGGATCACATCAGGCGGGACATCCCTGAACAGGATCTTCATGGACTCCGCTGTAAAATGTTTGTGTCTCACATCGTGCAAGTCCCAACACTCTAAAAGAACATGTTTCATCGTAACAGGGAACCACATCAGAGAAAAGGGGAATACTAGGAAGAACATGAGGAAATTAGAATGGAAACCCTTAGAAAAGAGAAGAGCTTTTATCAAACTTACCATCTTCTTCAAAGGCAGAGCTAAACTAATTGAATGATATTCCAATGGAACAAGTAGTATTGAATAAAAGTAGCATTTATGAGTGGAGGTCAATGTTATACCATACCTGCATCAAATATTGACAGCCACTTACATTCATTTTATCCTAGTTCTGTACGGCTGTGGAACTCACTGCCGGGTGCCATCAAGATTGCCACAAATGCAGTCTCATTTAAAAAGCAAATTGATACGACAGTTTTTTAGATCTGCATAGACAGTAAGACTTGACGATTTTCTATTTTAACTTCCCCAGATATTTCATGGTTACCTGAGCCTGAATCTGGCCATTGCTTTTAACTTCTTGAATATCGAGTGCGGCCCCTTGTTGCCAATTTGCTCCAGGGCAACAGACTGAGTCGCACTATTTTATGTTATTTAATTTTACTTTTTAACATGCGCGCTGGTGACCTACTCGTTTTTGAGTGAACCAGTATTTTAGGAAGAAGAGAAGAAGAGAAACCACATATCTGGTCATGTTGAAGCCATGACCAGATAAGTGGTTTCTCGTTCCGTTTTTGTAACTTGTTTTTGCCTGAAGAAGACCCAAGAGGTCGAAATGCATTGTGTCTTCTTCTTTGTTATCTGCCCGCCTTCATCGAGTTGAAGATTCTGGCATCAACAAGGGGGTTCCGGTTTGCTGTGGGAGTTTGGGTCAGTTTATGCAGCCAGTGCTCACTACCTAACTGCATGGACAGTGGGCAGGGAAGTGGGGCCACCACACTCACTATTTCAGGCCTCTAACCATACTTTGGTAGGCCCTACTTTGGAGTGGGTGGGAAGGGTTTGTACTCTTCTTCTTCTTCTTCTTCTTCTGCGTACGCAGGCTGATACTCCTGCGGACACTCCCTGTATAGCCAGGCAGTGGAGTTTTGTGTGTATGACCATTTTTTATCCCGCCATTAAGGCAGCCATACTCCATCTTCGGGGAACGTGCATGCTATGTGTCACGTGTCATCCATACCAACGGCCAAACTGGCCTTCTCTTCCGAAAGTTGGTGATGGGATTGTACGTGTGTGCAAGATGTTATGCGTGCGTTCACACACGGAACCTCGGTTTATAGTCTCATTCGAAGGACTATATGGGGAATGGAGTCAGAACCAATGTTAACTCCGAGGGAAAAATCCCCCTATACCGAAATTCGAACCCGCAACCCCAGGATCACGAGTCCGGCGCTCTACCAACTGAGCTATCCGGCCCCCCTGGTTTGTACTCTAGGCATGGGGTGGGAGGGGATGGGTCGGGGAGATGGGGGGCGGGGAGTGTGGGGGGGGGGGGGGGGGGGGCAAATCAGAGGTAGGACTGAAAGTCCACCACCGAGGCTGATTGAATTGCCTCAGGTGGGAGCCTATTAAACTCCCTGGTGGTGCGGGGAAAGAAAGAGTGTTTTCTATAGTTCCTGCTGTTGGACTCCAAGGCATACTGGTGCTCATGAAAGTGTCGAGTGGCGTAGGCCTATCTTGTCCTGTGGCTTGTCTATAAAATAAAGATATCCTTGGTGATAACTAATCCCTTCTCTTTCTAAATTTTGCTTCGTTTTCCGCCCTCAGTCACTCCGTGTTGGAGAAATAGGATTCCCTATTACAGTATTAGGCCTAATCAAAAACTAAAAAGCAATCGCCATTTCTATGCTATTTAATTAAATGCCGATCTGGTTTGCAAGAGAGTAATTTTCTTATGATGTGATCATCATAACTGTCATAGAGCATCATTCTAACACACAAACAAACGGGGAAAATACATTGTGGTTTTGTTCCCCTCGTAAACTGCGAACGTGTGGCGTTCAAGAAATAAGACATCCGGCCATTTCCACGTTCCCAGCCCAAAGATTCAAATTGTAGCGATCGGTTACATTCTACATTTTTCTTTCAATTCTACATTTTTCTTTCAAACGACAAGAATAATATTCAATTT
>JAFLJL010018709.1:43718-48718 GCA_018398815.1 Conus ventricosus | reverse complement strand
CTAACGCACAGAAAATCGACGACTGTCTCCTCTCGGCCAACGGTGCATCATAGCCTACATAGGCTTCTTTGACTGGCGTACATACAAGACGTCCACCCTACATTGTAACGAACGGGATCAGTATCATGAACTTCAGTCGCAAAGATGAAAAAAGCAGACATATGAGCAACATACATGTCTCTTCTATCTTCAGATCCATAAGGTACTTCCTGAGAGAGAGAGAGAGAGAGAGAGAGAGAGAGAGAGAGAGAGAGAGAGAGAGAGAGAGAGAGAGAGAGAGAGAGAGAGAGAGAGAATGAATGAATGAATGAATGAATGAATGAATGAATGAATGAATGAATGAATGAATGAATGAATGAATGATGAAAGAATGAATGAATTTTTTAATCAGAGGGCCATTGGCCCATTCTGATGGGGCCTCAATCAAACACAGTTACAAACGATAATCGCACACAGTGTAAATACATATCTACCAGTACAATGCAAAGTATTAGTTTGAATATCTAGTTGATAATGACAGTACGTCTTGCAAAGGCTTTATGTAAGTACAATGACAAGTTTCGCATCGTTACAATGTTAGGTTATGAAAGTAAAAGGCACAACCTGAACATCCATGGATTCATGCAATATTTTTGGAATGATTTTTTTTCTTAAATCACTGAAAGCTGGACACATAAGGACGAAATGGATCTCATCTTCCTCAGCAGATGAACATAGTGGACATAACAACTGTGACTCAATTGTTCTTGCGTACGTTAAAGAATGTGTGAATATAGATGAAACTCCAAATCTAAATTTACACCGGGCATTCTTTACAAATTTACATATATTCATAGACACATATGGCTCCCTTAGATAACTGGTTTTAAACGTTCTATAAAATTTGTATCTCTCACTTGTTTGCGTATGATTGTCCCATTCCTGCTACCTGCAGTCAGTTATTCGCTGTCTAAATTCTTTAATGAATATTGAAATCGACTCTACACCCTGATTATCCCAAACATGAGAAAATCCATATTAGTCTAAAGTTGTACGAACATTTGTAACCCACTTATGCTTCCCCTTTTTGTCAAAAGAACATACCATTCTGTGTGCCTTATAAGGTAATCTATGTTCCCCATACGGGTCAGCTTTAATCAAATTTAATGCAACGAACATAAGAGTTTAAGTATATGGGGTATCTACCCAGATCGCCATAGAAGACATCGTTCGGTGTTCTTATATCTACACCTACGAACTTTTAAAGACCATATGTGTGTACCTTTTCTATTTCTAAAGCTGCCTTCCAAAGCCCATATTTCAGCGCCATACTGTACTATAGGCTGCACTTGGGCATCGAATAGCTTTAAAAAAACAGTTCAGGTAAATTATTCTCAAGTTTATACAATGTTCTCAGAATTGTTATTAATGCTCGTTTAGCTTTACTCATCAATTCGTCACATGCTGTATAGAAACTAAGTTTGGTTGACAAGCACAGACCTAGATACTTATATATCCATTTTTCCCTTGAAGCTATAAATAACCACCTTTCCTGAAAACTATTACTTTTATTCATATTCACCGTCAATTCCAGATAACTGGATGCTGTATATATTCAACTGATAAACAATAAACAAGTAGGGAAACTTTTGCTCTCACAAGAAAACATAACTCCAAAGGAATGAATTTGTAGTCCACCACTGTTTCTGACATTAAAATAATATCATCTGCAAAAAACAAAATAAACAACTCACAGAAATCAGGTAAAAATGTTTTTCCATGCCTTCCATTTTCAATTATTTCTAAAGCAAGTTCATTGATAAAGAATGTAAAACTGGACTGCACACATCACTTTGTTTTACCCTTCTTGAACAAGTAATTAAATCTGTCAAATCTGCCTTATTTCTTATTCTTGCGTTAACGTTATCATACATACTTCTTCTTCAGGCATACAGTTTACCCCTTATTTCATTTTTGAGAAGTATTGGCCACAAAAGATTTCTTGATATGGAATCGAAAGCTTTTTCAAAATCCATAAATGCAACATGTAACTTTTTATTGTTCACCAACTGCCTTTGAACTGCCGCCAAAAGTGTAAAAATATGATATATTTTTGAATTATTCTGTTTAAATCCAGCCTGATACTCACTGGTGGTATCATTTTCTTCAATCCATTTTTGCGGTCTTACATTAATCATTGAACGGTAAATCTTACTGCTCACATTGCTCAGTGATATGCCCCAGTAATTATTCGGATCATCTACATCTCCCTGCGAGAGAGAGAGAGAGAGAGAGAGAGAGAGAGAGAGAGAGAGAGAGAGAGAGAGAGAGAGAGAGAGAGAAGAGAGAGAGAGAGAGAGAGAGAGAGAGAACGAACAAATTTTATTTTCAGAGGGTTGTGGAATAAACATAACTGCTTTTTTACTTCCAGCCCTCTGGGCCAAAAGAAAAGTAAAGAAAGAAAGAAAAAAAAACTGAAATATAATAATACCAAATGAAACAAACTAATTCTTGGGATCAACTCATTGCGCTCAACACACACTCAAACACTCGCACTAACATGTGTTCACACACACACACACACACACCACACACACACACACACACACACACACACACACACACACACACACACACACACACACACACACACACACACACACACACACACACACACACACACACAGGCGCACTTATCAAGTTCATCGGTTCAAGTGTAAACAATACAGTTATGCATGCAGTACATAAAAAGTCAGGTCAAAATAATAGACACAGCATTTAGACATTATGGTTGAAGAAGGCTTTCCTAAAGAAGTATGTTTTTAACTCTGACTTGAATTTAGATAATGTAGGCAGGTCACGTAAGCTGTCAGGAAGAGAATTCCAAAGAGTGGGCGCACTAAAGCTAAATGCTCTCTCACCGACTGTCTTTAACGAGCGCCTAGGAATTTTTAGAAGTTTTTGAGAAGATGATCGAAGAGACCGAGAAGGTTGATAGGTGGACAGAGAAGCAGAAAGACACTGTGGGAGTGTCCCATCAAAGTAACGATAGGCAAAAACTGCGATTTTGAACTGCCATCGATATTTGATGGGAAGCCAGTGGAGTTCACGTAACAAAGGTGTAATATGCTCATTTTTACGCTTTTTGAGCACAAGCCGAGCTGTACTGTTTTGCACCCTTTGTAATCGTGCAAGCTGTTCTGAAGGAAGTCCTGCTAACGCAGAGTTACAGTAGTCTAGTCGGGGCATTACCATGGCGGTGATGCGTCTGATTGTTGCCTGTGTGGAGAGGTAAGACCGGATAGAAGCAATACGTCGCAATTCCAGGAAGCATGCACGACAAACGTTAGATATTTGGTTCTGCATAGAGAGCGTTTGATCAATGCTGACACCTAAAGGAGCGAGAAGCAAGGCATGGCATTTAACATTAACATAAAAGGTACACGAGAGAGAGAGAGAGAGAGAGAGAGAGAGAGAGAGAGAGAGAGAGACTTGGGAGTAATATTTGATGAAGACTTACTTTTTGACAGACACATTGCACAGAACGTCAAGAAAGCCATGCAGATGATTGATATTATTAAGAGAACTTTTATATACTTGGACAAAGATACGTTTCTTAGACTATATAAGGCAATGGTGAGATCGATTCTTGAATATGGCAATGTGATATGGTCTCCAAGATTAAAAAGGCAGTCAATAGAAATAGAAAAGGTGGGGTGCGTAGCGCAATCACTACGTATCTAAAGCACTACCAGTTATTAGCCCTACGACCATTAGATCTACGTGTCGTAAACCATACGACCCTTTAAGACTACGTGTCTATATCACTACAATTGACCATGTATCGAAAAAGCTATTTATGTTCGCGTTCTCTAGAACTACGTGTCTATATCGCTATGCCCGTTTGCTCTACAACAGAAAGAAAGAAAAATAGTGATAACGGCCCGTTTGTATGGGGATGGTGTAGCGCAGTCACTACTGGATAATGTCAGTAGGTCCCCACTAGGGGAGGCGCCATATGTTCCCCCATGTCTATGTTCCCCCATGTCTATGTACCCCCATGTCTATGTTCCCCCACCTCCATATTCCCCAGGTGTATGTTCCCCCACCTCCATATTCCCCAGGTCTATGTTCCCCCACCTCCATATTCCCCCAGGTCTATGTTCCCCCACCTCCATATTCCCCAGGTCTATGTTCCCCCACCTCCATATTCCCCCAGGTCTATGTTCCCCCACCTCCATATTTCCCAGGTCTATGTTCCACCACCTACCTACCGTGCCGTACGTGTCCTCGTGCCGTACGTGTCCTCGTGCCGTACGTGTTTCTCGTGCGTACGTGATCTCGTATCATACGTGACGGATTGTCATACTTGTTACAGAATCTAAGTTGTATCCTGACTAGATATGTTGCAATGTTCATATTATTTATGCTTTAAACCCGAGAGAAGAGACGGAATACATTTAATTGTCACAAGATTGTATTGATCCTTTCTTTGCTTTGCTTTGTTTTTCTCTGTATTTGGTGACAGGAGTCATTGTTACTCACACGCGTGTTTCCATAGCAATACGGGTTGGTGACCTTACGTTAAAATTCTGAGTCCCTGGTATATGCGGATGGTTTAGTGCGTCAAAATATATTTTTTGTAAATTATTTTCTTTCCTAGTTCCATCCCTCCTCCACGTTATATAAGGCCAAGAGCCCCTGGCCTAAGGCCAAAGTACAATTAAAAAAAAATGTTCAGAGTTCCGAGTTGTATTAAATTACGATAATTGAAATTACCAAAATACAGAAATCGAGGAGAGAGAGAGAGAGAGAGAGAGAGAGAGAGAGAGAGAGAGAGAGAGAGAGAGAGAGAGAGAGAGAGAGAGAGAGAGAGAGAGAGAGAATTAGAGAGAGACAAAGACAGAGAGACAGCGAATATGAGAGAGAGAGAGAGAGAGAGAGAGAGAGAGAGAGAGAGAGAGAGAGAGAGAGAGAGAGAGAGAGATGCGGAGACAGAGAGATGCGGAGACGAGATTCAG